>JAWWTY010000077.1:148777591-148791358 GCA_035222235.1 Margarornis squamiger | reverse complement strand
AGGGTACAGGGGAGAGGGGGAGAGGGGATAGGGGATATGGGATAGGGGATAGGGGACAGGGGATAGGGGATTAGGGGGACAGAGGGACAGGGGGATGGGAGAGAGGATAAGGGGATATGGAACAGGGGAACGGGACAGAGGACAGAGGGACAGGGGGTATGGGATAGGGGACAGGGTCACAGGGGAGAGGGGAGAGGGGACAAGGGACAGGGGGACGGGGGATATGGAACGGGGGACAGGATAGGGGAGAGGGGAGAGAGCAGAGGGGACAGGGGGATAGAGGGGCAGGACTGGCACAACGGGGGGTGTGACCTGGGGACATGGGGACAGGGCTGGCCTGGCACAGGGGGTGTGTGACAGCAAAGGGGGTGTGTGACAGCACAGGGGGTGTGTGACATGGGGACGGGGCTGGCAGAGGGTGTGTGTGGCCTGGCACTGGGGACAGGGCTGGCACAGGTTGTGTGTGGCATGGGGACATGAGAACAGGACTGGCCTGGCACAGGGGGTGTGTCACAGCACAGGGGGTGTGTGACATGGGGACAGGTGTGTGTGGGGGTGTGTGATCTGAAGATATGGGGACAGGGCTGGCCTGGCACTGTGTAAGTGTGTGACCTGGGGACAGGACTGGCACATGTGTGTGTGTGACCTGGGGACAGGTGTGTGTGTGACCTGGGGACATGGGGACAGGGCTGGCACAGGGGGTGTGTAACTGTGGCACATGGGGACAGGGGAACAGGGACAGGGGATGTGTGTGTGTGTGTGTGACATGGGGACATGAGGACAGGGCTGGGTGGGCACAGGGCGGGTGTGACATGGGGACAGGGCTGGCACAAGTGTGTATGTGACATGGGGACATGGGGACAGGGGTGGGCTGGCACTGTATATGTGACATGGGAACAGGGCTGGTACTGTGCTTGTGTCTGACAATGGGACAGGACTGGGCTGACACAGGGGGTGTGTAATTGTGTGACATGAGGACATGAGGACAGGGGATGTGTGTGTATGTGTGTGACACAGGGACAGGGCTGGCACAGGGGATGTGTGACCTGGGGACAGGACTGGGCTGGCACAGGGGTCATGTGGAAATTAGGGACTATGCCTGCCCTTGCACAGGGCTCTGTGTGTGTGACAGTAATCTGGGGACAGGGCTGGCCTTGCCCAGGGCTGTGAGTGGGGAGGGAGACACGTGATGTGAACCAGAGCTGTGTCCCCTGTCACTGGTGACCAGGTGAACATGGGATGTCCCTACACCCACTGTGCCACTGTCCCACACTTGTTCAACACAACAAAGCCCTGATTTATCAACCTGCAGCACAACAACAATATTTGGAACTGCTCCGTGTCCTGTGTTACAGTTTCACAGATTATGGCTCAGTTTTAACCTCACAGAGGGTATAATTAATTATTTTTTTCCACTTCCAGGCTGAGTCAGGAAGCTTGAGGCAGTGGGATGGATTGGGAAGTGCCAGGAGAGGAAATAAAACCACTTTTAAATGTACAAAGCGGCGCTTTCTGCGGCGGTCCTCGACTGCAGAAACTTTTTTTGTGTTGCTTTTGTACTTTCAAAAGTGTTTGTGCTTGGAAGCTTTTCATAAAAGCTCCCCCGAGCTGCGTGGTACAATTAACCTCCGGCATCTGGCGCCGGGGTGGACTTTGCCAGGGAAAAACCTCACGTTCCCACAGAACTGCTCGCTGCCTTTGTGTGCGTATCAAAAAGCGGAGGGTTTTTAGGAAAACCTAAAAGCACCTTTCATTCTGCCACCAGCACAGTGAAAGTGTGCTGCAAAACCTCTGCTTGTTTGCCTTTGAAGCTTTTCCGTGACATTTGGAGCTCGAGGTGGATCCTCCTGGCTGGGAGGGCCACAGAAACAAGCAGCTGGTTGTTTGCAAACCCCAGGATAGCGCCTGGGTGGGGTGGTGGCCTCACGTGTTGCTTTGTGCTTCATCCTGCTGAATCCTACATTTTTACTGGCTGTGTGGTGTGAGCAGAGGAGGATTGACTGAAATACGAAGGTTCCCGCCCATCCTGGTTTTTTTCTTTTTTTGTTTATTTGTTTGTTTGTTTTGTAGCAATAAGGTTTATATTTTATCCATCATTTATCCCCTTTTCCAGGCTGGTGTTTCCCTTTGCAGTGGGGCTGTGAAAATGCAATGCCCCATGCTGCCTTGGTGGTCTCTCTTGCTGTGGTCTGGGTGCCCATAGAGGTGGTTCAGGTCTTTAAGTCACAATGACCTGGGACAGCTGCTGTCTGACCCCTCAATACCTTCCTGCCCCACCATCTTCGCCAGCTGTGATGTTGTTTTTCATCTCATCTCATCTCAACTCCGGGTTGGATTCTGGACTTTTTCTGGGGTGCTAATCACAGAATCATACAATGAATTGGGTTGGAAGGGACCTTAAAGCTCATCTTGTTCCAAGCCCTTGCCGTGGGCAGGGCCACCTTCCACTAGACCAAGCCCCCTCCAGCCTGGCCTTGAGCACTTCCAGCGATGGGACAGCTACAACTTCTCTGGCCAACCTGTTCAAGTGTCTCACCACCCTCACAGGGAAGAATTTCATCCTAATATCTCACCTAAATCCACCCTCCTTCAGCTTAAGGCCGTTTCCCCTTGTCTTGTCACTTCCTTCCTTTGTGGAATGTTGCTCTCCGTGGTGTTGATGCAGATGGTTCAGGTCTTTAAATCCCTCATGACTCTGGGCAGGTGCTGTCTGACCCCTTGTTGCCTTTGTGCTCCACCATCTTCACCAGCTGCAACATCCTTTTCCATCTCATCTCCATGTTGGTCTCTGCACCTTTTCCAGAGTGCTAAGTGTGCTGATTCCCACTTTCCAGTAACGAGCCAAGCAACAAATAACCCTTCTTGCTCTCTCCAAAGCCTCCCACCTTGGTGGTTTTCCTGTGTTCATTAATGCAATTAGAACTTAGCCTAGGTGCCTCTGATGCAGCTTTGATGGACATGGGAGAGGCTGAGCAGTGCAGCCACGTGTCCTGCTTCGATCCCGACTCCTGCTTTGGATCTTCATCCCTGTTTCCTCCTGCCGTTGTGTCTAACCCAAGACCTGACTCAGAGGGTGGTGTGGCAGTGAACCAGGTTGCCCAGAGAATTTGTGGACCTCCCATCCCTGGAAGTGTTCAAGGCTGGGTTGGATGGGGCTCTGGGTAACCTGTTCTAGTGGAAATTACTCCTGCCCATGGCAGAGGGTTGGAACTAAATTATCCTTAAGGTCCCTTCCAACCTAACCCATTCTATTGTTTTATGATTTCAAGTTATTTAGCTGAGATTGGCTGCAGAGACTGGTGGAACAGAGATTTCAATATTTAAGTCTTTTATTTCCACCCTCTCTTGTGCAAGAAACCTCATTCCTTTTCTCACAACTCTCTGGATCTATTTCTTTTTAAATAAAAAATACTTTAAACCTCTCATTCTCTCCTCATGCAACTCTCCAGTGTGACCAGGTCTCCCAGCCAGCAGTACCCTTGCTCTGGGCCTGGAGAATCTTTACTGGGAGTGGAGGAGAAATAATACTTCTGTGTCTTGATAAATTTGCATATTGATATTACAGCACTTAAAATCTAATTAAAAAAGAAAAGAGTCAAGCTGAAAATGAATGAGTCTGTGCTTTCCCTTGCTTATAAATATATATATATATATATATATCAAATGGTATTTTGAATTGTTGGTTCTTCTGGGATTTCAGAGATTTTTTAATAGCAAGTGTGAAAGGGTAAATAATATCAAGATAAAAATAATGCTTTCGATTCCCTGCCTGTGCCATAAACACATTCTGGTAGATGAAAATAGAATGAACTGTTGAAATAATCTAATTTATTTTTCCCATCTTTGTTATCCTCCTTCCCACACTTCAGCTGGTTTGGGAAGCGGGGTGGGTTGGTGGTTCCTCTTTGGATTTTTATGGACCTTCTGAGGGCTGCTGGTGCTGCAGGGGACCATGGAAATCCATGACACCAGAAGGTTCTGTGTGGGCAGGAGGAACCTCTGACTGTGTTTTGTGTCGGGTTGGAGTCGTCATCATCAGGGCAAAGGCTGCTTGCACTGGGAAGGAATTGTGTGTCCTGGTCTGATCCCCATGAGACTGGATGGATGGGTGGATGGATGGATGGATAGATGGATGGATGGATGGATGGATGGATGGATGGATGGATGGATGGATGACTGATTGACTGGGTCTTTCCACCCAGGACATGGTTGGTCATGTGTTTGAACCCCTGGAGTCAACACAGACTGGGAGATGAACTAATTGAGATGCTGTTCATGGATGGTGTTCATGAATGAGAGGATGGACATGACCTGGCCATGTGCACTCACAGCCCAGAAACCAACCTTGTCCTGGGCTGCGCCCAAAGCATTGTGGGCAGCAGGTGAGCTGGGGATTCTGCCCCTCTGCTCTGCCCTGGTGAGACCCCACCTGCAGAGCTGCCTCCAGCTCTGGGATCCCAGCACAGGAAGGACATGGAGCTGTTAGTGTGAGTCCAGAGGAGTCTACGAACATGATCATAGGGCTGGAGCACCTCTGCTCTGGAGACAGAATGGGAAAGCTGGAGGATGTTCACCTGGAGAAGTCTCCAGGTTAATCTTAGAACACCTTCCAGTGCCTAAAGGGTTTCCAGGAGAGCTGGAGAGGGACTTTGGACAAGGGCATGCAGTGATAAGACAAGGGGGAATGGCTTCAAACTGAAAGAGAGTAGGTTTAGATTCATTATTAGAAAGAAATTCTCCCCTGTGAGGGTGGGCAGGCCTTGGCACAGGTTGCCCAAAGAAGCTGTGGCTGCCCCTACCCTGGAAGTGTCCAAGGCCAGGTTGGACAGGACTTGGAGCAACCTGGGCTAGTGGAAGCTGTCCCTGCCCATTGCACAGAGTTAGAATTGCATGATCTTTAAGGTCCCTTCCCACCCAAACCATTCTGTGATTCCATGATTCCTGACATTAGAGCATGTGCAGTTGCCTGCAGCATGATCCGTTCAGTCTAAATTTAATCCAGCTATTTAAACGTGAGCTTAACTCACAACTGAAGTATTGGAATGTGCCTCCATGGTGCTGCTTGCAGGAGAAATACTGCAAAACTTGTCCTACAGTGACATCACCGACCTCTCAAGCTGCATTTTCTTTTGGGGCAGACTTTTTGGCACGTGCAGGTACAAAATGTGGCCACAAACTTGTCCTGGTGTTGCCATCAGTGATGGCAAGAGGTACAAGGTTGGAGGGAAGCTCATGCCCATCACTTGGTGTTGAGTGCCCAGAAAGCTTCATAGGAAATTTGTGCTCGTTCCCTACTGCAAAAGAGCTGGAAGTGTTTGTCTTTTGCTGTCAGAAAGGTTATTTGTGCTTTTTAATAACACACTGTATTTCCAAAGGAATATGGGCGAGATAAGAATCTTGCTCCCTATTTTTTGATTTTTTTTCTGCCTGCCTTGCAAACGGTGGAATGGAAGATTAAAATAATGCAAAAGAGTTAAATTAATCTGATTTAACACTTGCAGGGAGGTTTCTATTTAAAACTCTTTCTCTTCGTAGTGTCACTAGTCAGGAAATTCAGTAGGCAGGTGCCATCTCTTTGTTGCACTGCATGGGCATGTCTGTGCTTTGCAGTGTTTCTGATGGTGGAAAAAATAGCATTTAACTTACAAAAAAAAGGGGCAGGATGGAGGTTTTTTTTTTTTTTTTCTCATGTCTATTCTATGTGCAGCTCCATTAAAAAAAAGTGAAGATTGCATTAGTGATCAGTTGCTTTTTTAAATATACTCTGAAGATTGGCACAAAAAATCAGGAGAAATGGTGTATCAGCAGGTGGTTTTTAATGGTTTTTTTGTGGGGATGCAAAGCTGTGGGGACAAACTCTCCCAAGGGCAGTCGAGGTGTGTTGGCTGCTCATCTGCTGGGATGCTCCAAGCAAAACATGTGAAATATTTTCCAGCTTCTCCTTGAACAAAGTCAAACCCAGCTGCAATACCTATAGTTACATTCTTTTAGTAAATTTACCTTTTTTAAAAGTAAATGCTTGTGTTGGGTTAGGTGGTGATTTCTTCCCCTCTCTCTGTCACCTCTTGCCTAAATAAAAGCAGAAAATAACTGCAAAATGTTTTATGCTCTTCGTTGTGTAGCGTTTGTTTTGTTCTTGTTCTCCTCCTGCTGCAAAGCCCTGAATTGCAAAAATACAATTTTTGGAGGTTATCGAGGACTTTATTTGTCCTCCTTCCCCTTGCTGCCTACATTTATTGTGATTCTAGTCTTGAATAACTTGGCCATGTGTTTGTTTTTTTTCCCCTTGTAGGATTCCTCCATCATCTGGTGCATGGAGTAAAGGAGTGCAGGAGACAGCTGTGCTGTAGGATTTTATTCCAAAGCTGTTGCCATAGTCCTTATTTCTGCAAAATAAAACATTTTCTTCTTCCATGGGAGACTTTGGTCACACTCATTGCTGAAACTTGTTGCTTTTTTTTCCATTTATAATGAATCTTGTGATGCTTCTGCATGGAGGAGGGAGGTGCCTCCTTTATTTTGCTACATGTGAAAAAAACAGGCAGATTTGGAGGTGTTATGACCCAGATTTTTGGTTTAACCCGTTTCTTTGCTGCGTGACATGTCAGAGATTCAAATATGGTACGGGGGAACTCCCAAACTTGCTATTAGTGGCTGCTTTGTGAAAAATCCCATATGAGCAGATTGCTCAGGAGCCCTGGAATGGAGGCAGGTACAGCCAGGAATGATGCTTTTTTTCCTTAATTTTTCTTAAGCCCCTGAATTTGTGACTGAAAAGAAGGAATGGCTTTAAACTCGAGGAGGGTAGTTTAGATGGGATATTGGGAAGAAGATCTTTACTGTGAGGGTGGTGAGGCACTGGAACAGATTTCCCAGATGAACTGTGGCTGCCCCATCCCTGGAAGCGTCCAAGGACAGGTTGGATGGGGCTTGGAGGAACTTGGTCTCGTGGAAGGTGTCCCTGCCCAAGGCAGGGAGTTGGAACTGGGTGATCTTTAAGGTCTCTTCCAACCCAAACCATTCTGGGATTCACAGTCCTCATGCGATGGTGGTGCCTGTCCATCTCATGTGCCCCAATTTTGAGATGTCTTAGAGGAGAAAAAGCTCTTGGGTGGTTTGGGCAAGACTGGGACGATGCCTTACTGAGTCTCTGAGTTCTGCAATAGCAGCTTCAAGTTTAGAATCAAATTCATGGAATGCTTTGGGTTGGAAGGGACCTTAAAGATCATTTTGTTCCAACCCCCCTGCCATGGACAGGGACACCTTCCTCTAGACCAGCTTGCTCAGAGCCCCATCCAACCTGGCCTTGAACCCTTCCAGGGATGGGAGGTGTTCAGGATCAGAGGGAGCAGTAGCTGTAACTAACTGTAGGTCATTGTGATTAGGTTTGAGCTGAGTTATTAGCAAATGCTTTGCAGCATTCCATGTCCCAGCCTGGAGATGTTCATTATACTCCAAGCTCTTCTAATTTTGGAAAGGGGAGAAAAAAACAGTTCTGTGTATCTGTTTGGAGGTGAGGAGGGCTGATGAGGCTGCAGGAATGGTAGTGGGTAACATCTTGTTTAATATAACACTGCACATGAGTGATTTTCATGTGGAAGCTGAACATTTTCAGGTTTCCCTTCTTGCAAAGTGAAACAAGGGCTAAACCTCAATACAGCTTTTGACTTTATTTCCCCCCCATGAAACAATTGATTTGTAATCCCTTGTGACACTATTAGCTTCCTAGGCTCTCAGGAGAACCTCCTAATTTCTAAAATACTTGATTCATACAAGTTTAAATATTCTTTTAGATAGCTTGAGATGTGATTTACCCTTCCCAAATTTTTTGATGTCTTCTGTCTTCTGCCTGATGTATCCCCAGCTGCTCACTTCCCAAGTGCCTGTCGCTGCTGGAGAGACCCTGATATCAGTCCCATCAAATATTCTGCTGCAGGTGGTGGATGGCCAGTGAAAATGTAGGAGAAATTAAACTTACAAATATAAGTGTATTATTAAATAACAGATGATTTCTCTAGTGTAGTGCATGAGGTCATATATATAAAATTCATATGCTTATAATAATAATGGATGTGGTTTTGTTTGCTTTGGTGCTCTATTATTTTGGCTTTTGTTTTAAAGAATTGAAAATTACAGTCTTAACTCTGCTGAAGCCACTGTGGGCAGAGTATGGGATTGGTGCAGGCAGGATCAGGCCACAGTGAATACTCTTAGCTATGCCCAACCTCCTGATGCTCCCCATCCTCTTCAGCACCATCTCATGCAGGTTTTAAAGCTGTCCAGAATTGCAGTGATGGTGACAAATCAAGTAATTTCATTGGGTCTACTTTTCCTAATGATAAACAACAACAACAAAAAAATCTAAAATATGAAAATAGTGGTGCTTAAATTCTGTTGGCACTGCATGTTACTGGTTTGATTTCTTGGTGTCAAGGACCTTCAGCTTCCATTAACAGCAAGTGCTCAAAGATGGAAGTAGGTGACAAAATGTGGGTGTTGAAGCCCCAGAAATGCTGTCCTAAGCTTTTTGACACATTTTAGGGAGCAGCTGTGTGCTTTCCAAAGCCCTCTTAAGTACTGACTGTGCACCACAGGGAAGTTTCGTAGGTTTGGGTTGTTCTTCTAAAAATATAATGGATTGCTGTCCTTGCCAGTGCCCAAACTGGTCCCTTGGAGAGGCATCTAGCAAGTGGTTTGAACAGGACTGGGATATTGCAGTAACCCAGGAGGCCTTTGAATTTGGAAAAGCAAATTGACAGTCTTACTAAAGATACTTTCCTGATTATCATCTTTAGAGTCTCAGGCAGATGGGTTTCATAGAATCCAAGAATGGTTTGGGTTGGAAGGGACCTTTAAGACCATCTCATTCCAACCCCCTGCCATAGGCAGGGACACCTTCCACTAGAAAAGGTTAGATCCCCACCCAACCTGGCCTTGAACACTTCCAGGGATGGGCCATTCACAGCTTCTCTGGTTTCTCCTTTGACCCAAGCACAGGGCAAGGGAAAAGGTTTCAATTCAGTGTTATTTTTCATTTCCCCTCATGGAAATACCTGCAATTCAATCCCCAAGATCCTCTTCCCTGTGCATGGAAACCAAGGTCTGCTTTTTTAGTTTCTTTCTTTTTTTTTCCCCCAATTTTTTACTGCATTATTCAGATGTGCCTTTGTTTCCTTTTGAATACAGAGATGTCCCACAGGCTCTGAGGTCTACAGGCTTGCTCTTCTGTCTTTGGCCAGTTCCTTTCCTACTGCACTGTGCTTGCCATATTTTTTAAAATTAATTAGAATTTTGTATAAACTCATACTTGGAAGCAGATCTGTTTGTGAGGCATTTGAACAGAATACAAAGAGAGCGTGCAGAAAGCACTCAGGATGTCCTCCTGCCCCCAGGGCAGTCCCCTCACCCCCTGGCTTTGACCATCCCTTTTCCTTTGGCTGCTGGTAAGACCAGAAGGAGCTTTTGTGTTTTCCTTGGTGCTTGCTTTGTGGGATTGAGATGCTTCTGGCTTCGTCAGCCCCGTTGGGGTTCAAGATCTTCCTGCTGGGAAGGTTTGGCTTTTTCTGGTTTTCTCTGCCGGCAGAATGGAAGTTGCTTTTCAAAATCTGTGGTTCTTCCTCGGTCAGGGCAATAATCGAATTCCTTGGAAGCAAGTGGTGGTTTTGGGGGTCAGGTGATGAGTGGTCTCCAGTGGTCTTTTACTTGCAGATCGTGGAATCATAGAGTGGTTTTGGTTGCAAGGGACCTTTCAGAACGTCTTGTTCCAACTCCCTGCCTTGCGCAGGGACACCTTCCATTAGCCCAGGTTGCTCCAAGCCCTGTCCAACCTGGTCTTCAACCCTTCCAGGGATGGGGGAGCCCCTTGGCTACCTCCCTCCGCAACAGCTTTGACGGAGGGAGATTTACAGACCTGATGTCCTTCTTGCTCCTCTCCCACACCTTGGAGAGGCAAATAGTTATCATGAGTGGACATTATCTTGATGGACCTTATCTCAAAGCCCAGCAGCCTCATGACAAAGCCCTTGTAGTTGAGTGAAGCAATGTGTTCTGGTGGTTCACCACACTCCATTTCCATTACTTGCCATCCTGGGCAGACTGAGGCTGGTTATTTTGCCTGGCTGCCTGGACCACTTTGCAGTTTCCCCCCTAAGCAGACGAGGGTGACCTTGCAGCTGCTGATTTGGTAGCCGTGCTCCGATGCCGGCTCCCTGCGCGGCACCTCATAAATAGCTCTGCTTCTCAGCTTCATTTCCCAGACCTGTTCACACCTTGCCAAAAATAATTACAACCTCTGAGACTGGGGTTTACTGGGCGAGGGGGAGGAGGGCGTAGGAGAACCTGCAATCCGTGTTTTTCCGTGCACCATCATCAATGTGATGCTGCCGGTGGGATCGGGATCTCCCTTCTGGCACATGAATCAGGCTCTGCTTGTGTTTGGCCGGCATCGCTTCTATTCTGTGCACGAGGTTTCTTTCCCTTCCTCTGCTCAGCATCATCTTAAATTCACATCCCAGGCTGTGCCTCCCTCACCTCTATTACCTCTTAACGTGTTTTCCCACATCTTGCGCTCGGATAAATCCCTTCCGCTTTCCACTCTTCCTGCGATCCTTCACCTGCCGCGCTCATCCTTCCTCCAGCCGTGCATTTTCGGCTTCTTGCCACGTTTTCTGAGCTCCTTGGAGCCCGTGCATCCTCCTCCAGAGGCGGATGGATGCCACCGCTCCTGATTTTGTCAGTGGTCATGCGAGGAGCCGGTGGGGAAAGGCAGGAATATTTTTAGCGAGCACTTCTGTGCTCCGCTCAGGGGGCCGCCCACAGCCCAGCGTTAAAATAATAGCGGGGACAGTGGGTAAAGCTCTGCAGCAAAACGTTGATATGCGAATTGCCATCCTAAGAGCAAAGCTCAGGGCGATTTTTGGCAGTGCTTGCGAGGCTCCGGGGCGCTGCGTTTGGAATAAAGATTACAGCGAGGGATTTCGCCCGCGGGGCACGCTCGTCTCATTTATTCTGGAGCTCAGCAGAGCTGGTAATTCAGTGTTGGGAGCCAACAGGGTGAAACGTGTGCACCTTTAAAAAGGTATTAGATTAGCATTGGCGAAACAAAATGTCACGTCACCTCTGTAACTTAAATTTCCAGGGTTGCGGGAGCAATAAATTGGGTTGGATTTCATTTGTGAGTAGTTCCTGGGCCCTGTCCAAGGCAGAGGTGGCCCTGATGGCTGCAGAGATGGTTTGGGAGGTTGCGAGGTAATAAATGAGCCTGTGCCAGATGATTCCATGCTGCTTTGACTTTTCAAGTTGGTGACGGACAACTTGGCTGTTGGAAATCTTGAAATGAGAAATCAGATGAAATATGAATTCCTTTTGTTGTTGTTGTTTTATTTTTGTGATAGCAAATGATAAAACTTCTTTTGAGTTTTGGAGTTCGGGGTTTGTTTTGTTTTTTGGCTTTTCGGTGTTTTTAGAAATTTGAACCTTTTAGAGGCTGGAGAGGGACAATTTTGAGCGGAAATAAAAGTGGTTGGCAGCTCATTTTTCTTTCTTTCAATGGAGCATGGAAGAACCAGGTGGCTGAGACTTTGTGGGAACACATTCTGACTTTGATACAAGTTTGTGTTGATCAGATCTTAGTTCACTTGTTTCCTTTTACTTTAATTCTACGTTCCAACACCAAAAGACTTTTAAATATCAAATTTTGAGGTTGTTCTCTGCCAAAACTGCACGCTTTAAGTGCAGATCCTGTTGGCAGGAATCTCAGGAGCTGTTGACTTCCCTCCTTTGTAACTCCATCCTCTCTTGCCTAGTTTTTCCCTCCTTAAAAGTCAAACAGCATTTGATAAAATAGCAGAGCTCACAAGTGTGTGGCTGTGTGAGGATCAGTGTGTCCTGCTTGCATCTCACCAGAGCTGGCTGAGTGAAAGAAAAACATCTTCCCAATTTAGTTCAGGCACATCTTGGATCTTCTCCTTGTCTGTCCTTTGCTGAATCCTGCATCTCTCTGGCATTAAATCCAAGCTGCTGGCTCTGTCTTCCAGAGCCCTTCTCATGCTGTCTTGTGCCTCGTTGAGATGTTGATTCTTCCCTCCAGCATCATGAAACTCGGTTCCTGACTTTGAAATGCTCCAAGTCTCCATCCCTTTGTTCTTCCCTCTTGATACCACCCACAAACATTTGTAGGGATGCTTCTACTTTTCCCCAAACCTTGTTTTTTGGTCGTATGTCTTCAAGGAACCTCACAGCTGACTGTCATGCCGGTGTTTCTGTCTTTCCAGATTGTCTCTGTGTTTCCTGATATTTCCTATCCAATCTGTGTTCAACTCTTTCTGTGTTCATCTCCTATTTTAAAGTCTTTAACGCAGGAGTTATCTCCTTACTCAGTATTTATACAGCATTTAATGTGATGTAGATGTGATTCCAAAGTGATGCCTTTGATAATACCTTGAAAATTGTTGGTTTGGTAATTAACAATCTTGAGAATGCTGTCATTGTATATATATACATATATATATATACACACACACATATACATATGACAGGGACAAACTTAAGATATTGCAGCCTGTCAACATTTAAAAATCTCACAAATAATAGAAAAAAAGATATATTTTTTTCTGTCCCTACCTTGGCTTCTTTGGTAGTTATGACATCAGCTACTTTGTGTGGGGAAACTGAAATGATGAACTCTGATCTCACCAGATAAGAAATATTTTTGTAAAGCTGTGGATTTAGACTAATTCTGTGTGCTGTACAGTGTGCTGAGGATTTGTGATCCTCAGCAGGCATTTGACAGATCTTAACTAGTTATGCTGTGTCTTGTCAATCAAAATTAAACGCCTACCTCACTCCTTCCTACTTTCTCTCTCTTCCAGCCTTTTTATTTAGGTTGGTCATTAAAATTGCTCATAACCATAGAAACGAGGAAAACCCGCCCCTTACTTTCCAGCTCTTTAGTGTGATATTCCTGTACTGACATCATGTGAGTTATATACACCATGGCTTAAAAAAAAAACCACACCAAAAACCTGCAGGTGGGAGGAGTTGTCATTAATTCCTCCCTGGAAAGGAGTTGTTCCTGCGGGTGCCAACCAAGGATCGTGTCCCTCTTGCATTCCTGTGTGAGGAATGCAAGAGGGACACGAAGGAGAGACCCTGCTTTGGAGAAACCACCCAAGAAGATAAACTTGGAATGGAAAACAGAGCTGTGGGATGGGACTGGTGGGAGGCTGAGATAAGGAGAAGATGGGACAGCAAGAAGTCACGTGCACGACGTGGCGCGTGTCGATCATTTCAATATTGGTTTTCATCCTCCCAGGGCTGCCTTGGGTGCCTTGGGAGATGGGCATAATATTGATATTTCTGGAATACTGGACAACCAGGTTTCTCTGCTTAGGGACCTGAATCTTCCCTTGGCAGGATGGGTTGTTTCATGGCTTAGCTTGTTCTGAGCAATGTAAATGATTACTGATTTTTTGCTTGTAGAGACAGTTTAAAAATGCTTGTCCCAAGACTGCCTGAAGGGGATAGAAACTCTTCCCTTAAGAGCCATGAGCATCCTGAGACTTCAGTGCTGAACAGATAATGCTGGTTTCATGTGGAGCAGCATTGCTCCATGTGAGATCAGTTGAGAAAAATTTTCTCATTTCCCCCTCCCCAGCTTAAATTCACATGAATATTGGTTTTGGTGGGGTGGGTTTTTTGTTTTTTTTTTTTTTTTTTTTTTTTTTTTTTTTTTTTTTTTTTTTTTTTTTTTTTTTTTTTTTTTTTTTT
>JAWWTY010000077.1:148765052-148777491 GCA_035222235.1 Margarornis squamiger | reverse complement strand
GTTTTTCTTTTTCTTTACAAATGGAAGGAATAATCACTCAGATGAAAAATAGTTCTGCAGGTCCCAGCATTGCTCTCCATTCTCACTGAATTCTGAAGTTGGTAGAACATTGGAATCAGTACAGCTGGTCAAGGACTTTTCTGTGTAGGTGATGGCAGGGCTGGAGGGATGGAGCTTTGAGCAACCTGGTCTAGTGGAAGGTGTCCCTGTCCATGACAGGGGGGTTGGAATGAGATGGACTTCAAAGTCCCTTCCAACCCAGGCCATTCTGTTGTTCTTTGAGGGTCCTCTGCTGCTGGAACCTCTGAACATACTGAGATGTGACATTCATCAGACAAGGGGAACGTGCAGTCCTGGTGCTAGAGCAGGTTGATGTGTGTTGTAGCTGTGCACCAAGCAGGTATCTCTGTTTTGTCATTTTTCTAATAGATTTCCAAAAGAAAGCCAAAATGCATCCACAAAGCCCAGAAAAAAACCCTCACAAGACTGTTGAATGTCAATACACAGATCTTCTGTTCAGCTGCCAGTGTGTAGGTGCCACCCAGTAGCCTGGTGCTTCATATCAATGCCTCCTTAGATCATAGAATCCTGAAACTTCTTGGGTTGGAAGGAACCTTAAGGTTCTTGTTCCACCCTGTGCCATGGGCAGGGACACCTTCCACTATCCCAGGTTGCTCCAAGCCCTGTCCAACCTGGTCTTGGACACTTCCAGGGAGGTTTTAGAGGAGTAATAGGAGTTCTCCCTCTCTGTGGTGATGGTGCACACACTTCATGTGTCACTGCACAGTGATTACAAAGAGGGAAGGCTGCCTTGATGTCTTGATGTTTGGAAGGTCTCCAGAATGGACATGTGGATTGTTCCTGAGTTAGCTGGATGTGGAAGTTTGATCACTCTCTCCAGAGCGAAGCTTGTCTCTTGGGAAGAGGAATTTTGACCTCAGCCAGAGAAATAACAAGGAAGAAGTGTTGTGTGATGTAGCATGAGAAGGTGTTGCTGAGCAACATCCTAAAATTTAAAGGTCTTATTTATTTACCCTGTCTTTGAAAGCTGCTGCTGGGTGCTGTACTGTAACTTAAAGGCTCTTAATGATTATTTTTACCTGTGTGTTGGAGTTTCTGCTCTTGCCTTTTGAGGGTGTTGAAATTGTGTTCATCAAAGAGGAGGAAAGGGTAATTGGGTGTTTTTTCTCAGGGTATGAAAGCTCAGGGCTGGAGCTCCTCCAGCATCTCTTGCTGCCCTCTCCAGCCCCGGTGTCATCCCATGTAATTTGACTTTCTCCACCACCCCATCATGAAGAGGGATTAGAAAGCTTTGATGACTCGTCTGGGAGGCTGATTCTTGTGTGATGATGCTCCTGCTTAAAACAAGCCAAAAATATCAGCAGTTTGATTAAAACACTTTCTTTGAGGAATAATTGTCTGTAATAATAGTTTTATTTCCTTACTTCACAGATTGTAAAAGTGCCTCTACCTGAGTTGCCTAAGCCATTCTTTTTCTTATTTTCTATTTTATTTTTTTTTAATTAAAGCATAATAAACTACATTAAAAGCATCTTAAATTTCTTTCTGCAGCATAAGTTTCCAAATTTGGACCAGAAAAAAAACCAAAAAACAGTTGTGAAAGTGTGTGTGGGAAATGGGTTTATTATGTCATTAGAGTTTTCAGTGTTATCTGAGGTATTGGATCCTTGTGGATGCTGTTCCTGAGAAGAAGAAATGGCCTCGAGTTGCACCAGGGGAGGTTTAGATTAGATATAAAAAAGTTTTATTCATGGAAAGGGTGATCAAAAATTAGGACAGGGTGCCCAGGGAAGTGGCAGAGTCACCATCCCTGGGAGTGTTCAAAAGTCCAGTGCTGGGTCCACTTGGTTGTCCCAGTTGTGTGATTCTATCTCAGCAATCCCTTTAGCTTCACTGGCTTTATTTTTGTAGGAAATGTAGGAAAAAATGCTGACAGATCCTTTTAACTGGCTAATACTGGGTAAAATACGAGATCACTAAGCAGGGGGAAGTGACAATAATGTGAAATCACGAATTGCAGGAAAAAAATGTGTTTCACTGGGCATTCCCTGATGTTTGCACCCTAAAATTAAATGGAAGAGGTGGGTTTTTTGTTTTATTTTTCTCTGTGTGTCTTATATTGTCAACAGACATTGTGTAGGCCAAAAGCAAAGCTTGCCTAATATATGTATATGTTTCTTTAACAAATTCACAGGGTGTGAAAACTCCCAAAGGCAGTTGAATCTAAAGACTAAACCTCAGTCTTGGGAATCCTTGAGCTTCAGACTGGAGGAAACAGAGCAGATAAAAGCCTGTATGTGCTTTTCACTTCTGATTTTCTTTTTTTTCCCCTCCCTTTTATCTGAACAGAGACAATACTGCTGAGCTGGGCCTTGGGTCTGTTGGGTTATTGCTGCCTACTGCTCAACAAGTGGCTCCACAACACGAGGGAATAAAATTGCAGGTGAGAGATTTTTTGCTGATTTCTTTGTTTGATAATTCTTCTCATTTGTGGTGGGTTTTTTTCTTTGATTTTGGTTGTTTTACTCCATATCCTTTCAACTCATTGGAGGTGATGCTGAGTCTTGTAGACCCAACCTCTAGAGTGGGTGTGTAGGAATGTCGTGGGCTCGGCGCTTGCAGATGTTCACCTCTGGATGGTGTTTTGTGCTCTTGCAGTGGTTTTCCTTGTTTTAACATGTTAATATTGGGTGATCTCCATCCAAATTCTTCCCCTGAATTCTGATCTTGCCTGACTTGGCTGTTCATTGAGCTCTGGGATGTCCCGTGCTCGTGGTGCGTTGACTTTGAGTTGGGCTTTCTGGCCAGAGCTTTACAGGGTGTTCTTTACTAGGAACAGATGGCCACTGAAAGTTCCATTTTTCAAGGTGTAACAGGCTGTGTCTGGAAAGCTTATGGAGTTCTTTAACAGCAGAAATAGTTTTCTTAAACTGCATCTGCTTTTCCCACCTGGAATATTGTTAAGGGTAATTTGTATCGCAGTGAGAATGGTTGTTTCGTGTACTCCAGCTTAATGGTGGGAAATAAGTCTTTCCATGGGTATTTTTGGTTTGGTGTCTGTTCCTCCTTCTTAGAATGTTATTCTGGAATCAGGGTTTTATATATTTCTCTGAATTAATTAGTTATCTTCCACTTATTGCAGAAAACTCTACCTTGGAAACAAGTCCTTAAAATGTTGTGTTTTTTCATTTTTTTCATTTTTTTTATTTCTCTGCCTCAGTTTTCCACTGGCGGGTCCCCAGCCCTGTTTCATAGACAGAGCTAAAGAGATTTGTAACATGCAGTAAATAATATGCATAAAGGATGCCTATTAACATTCTGAGTAATCACCAACAACAGAGTAAATAGGAGGTTAATGAGATTAAGGGGGAAGAGGAACATAAGCCTTGGCTGCACCTCCCCGTGGCCCCCGAGCCCGTGGTGGCCCCGTTTCTGTCGACAAGCCCAGCGTGGCTGTGAAAGCAGCAGTGCTTTTGCTGCTGTTCCCCACACAGTGCCTAATGAGTTCCTACTGCTGGCATTTTTCTTCAAATGCTGTGTGATGTTATTAAATCCCACTCCTTGCAAGAGGATTTGAGTTATTATTTCGAAAGTATATCTTCATTTGTGGTTTTTGCCCTATTTTTTCTATATGCCCTATGTGTTTTCTAGTGCTGGCGTTCAGTGATAAGGCCTGACCTTCTGAAGTCTTTTCCCAGACATCTGGTACCCTCCTGGTGTCTCCTTGAGGCCACCAGAGGGATCAGCCCAAGTCTTTTCTGACAAACATGTTACTATCAGAATATTGCATTCAGAAAGACAATGGGATTTAATCCTTATTATCTTATCCCAAACTCTGCCCTGACTTGATTTCATTTGTCCTTTGCCTTTTTCCCTCCAAGTCTTCTCTAGCACATGCTCCCCATTAAATCTTGCAGGGAAAGAAAATTCAATTTCCAAGCAAAACGTGATTTTTTTTTTCTTCCCTACTCTTGTGTGTTTAAATCCCTCTCTCTTTTCCAGGTTAGCGGGTTTTCTGTTCTCTGTCCATCATCCTCTGGTATCTTCTGCCAGTCTTCAATGTTTTATCTATGTCACTACCTCAGAATTGTTTATTTGAGCTTTCTCCACCCAAAACTGCATATGCGTGGTTGATTCAAAGCTGTAGGCACCGACTCCCCTTGCTGGTCACTCGACAAACTGCAGCCTATTTTTTTTTTTTCCTCTTTTAAATGAAAATGCCTTCCCGAGAAACCTATTTCGTTTACTCAAGACAAATGTTGTACTTATGGCTCTGGCTTTTCTTTTTATGGCGGTTCTGATTAAACCATGAACCTTCAATGTAAACAATTCAGGTAGAGTGTGGGCACTGCATATTGCCTAAATGAATTATTCACCTCTTAGCTTTTGTTTTCATTTTTTGGGTGTTTGGTTTTCTTCTTTTTTCTTTTTTTTTTTTTTTAAATTTATTTTATTCTTGCAAGTTATTTTCCTCCCGTTTCAATCCTGTAGGGCAGTGATTTCTCTCTCTTATCGTCTCTTTTGCATTTGGGTTTGAGGTTGACTGGTTAAGGGATCAAGAGCACAAGTGGTGTTCTCTATTCTCTCAGATGCAGGGAATGATGAGTGGAAAACCAGGAAGAGCCAGGAAATCAATACCTTGCTCCAAGCCTGGAGTCATCAGCAGAATTTTGGGGTTTTTTGATCATGGGTGGTTTACATGACATCAGGTCTGCTGGTGACACAGGGGGTACTCCTGTCTCAGAGGGGAAAAGGGTCTTTGCACAGGAGTTGTCAAGGCTCATGGAAAGACCCTTAAATTAGATTTCAAGGGGGTAAGGGATAAAAACGGGCTTGCTAGATATAAGCCTGGGGGTGGGATGCCAAAGTCTGAGGGATGATGTGCTAGAGAGGTCCTTTGTTCTCCGTGGAGGTAGGAAATGGAGATCCATGTGGCAGCAAACACACCAGGGCTATTGATGTGTTAGAAACCATGGAAACACCTGAGAGCGGTCACGTAGGAATTAGGGGCCTCTTCCCCCAAAAGGTGGTGGGATCAATAGGTAGGTGAAGTGAATCAGCACCAAAGCCCACAGAAAAGGCAACAAAGAGGAGGAGCTGGAAGCAACTGCACAGCTGGAAATCTCTGACATATTTCTCATCACAGAAACAGAGAGGGATGACTTGTGCAATGGGAGTGGTGTAACCTCAGAAGGGACAAGCAAGGAAAGGAAGGTGGAGGGGTAACCCTGTGTGTTAGGGAGTGTTTTGATCATCTGGAGCTCAATGATGGTGACAAAAGGATTGAGTGTTTAGGGATCAGAATCAAGAGAAAGGTCAACAAAACAGATATCCTGGTGGGAGTCTCTTACAGAGCACCCAACCAGGATGAAGAGGTGGATGAGCTATTGTATAAATGATTGCTGGCCCTTGTTCTCATGGGAGCCTTCAACTTAGCAGGTGGCTGCTGGAAATACAACACAGCAGAGAGGAAACAGGCCAGAAGGTTTCTGGGGTGTGTGGAAGAGAATTTCATAGCCCAGCTGGTGAGTGAGCCAGCAAGGGAAGGTGCCCATTGGACCTGTTGTTTGGGAACAGGGAGGAACTTGTGGGGGATGTGATGGTCAGAGGCTGTCTTTGGCACAGTGATCACAAAAGAAAAAGACTTTCTGCTTCTTCAACAACTAAGAAAGGGTGGCTGCAGAACTGTTAACTTGGACTTCTGGAGGGCAGACTTTGGCCTGTTTAGGAGATTGTTTGGGAGAGTCCCTTGCAGGGGAGTCCTGAAGGGTAAAGGAGTTCAGGAAGGCTGGATGTGCTTTAAGAAAGAAAATCTTAAAGGCACAGGAGCAGGACATCCCCATGTGCCAAAAGACAACCAACCTCAATGAACAGAGTTTTGACGGGAACTCAATGACAAAAGGAGGGATTATGACCTTTGGAAGATGAAGAGGCAACTCAGGAGGGCTACAAGGATGTCATGAGGATATACAGGGAGAAAGTTAGAAAGGCCAGAGCCCAACTAGGACTTAATCTGGCTACTGCCATAAAAGACACTAAAAGATGTTTCTATAAATACCTCAGCAACAAAGGAGGGTGAAGGAGAATCTTCATCCTTTATTGGATGTGGGGAGTAACACAGTGACAAAGGACGAGGAAAAGGCTGAGGTACTTAATGCCTCCTTTGCCTCAGTATTTACTAGTAAGACCAACTTGTTCTTGGGGTACCCCGAGTCAGGAGTCAGTGATGGGGAGCCAAATGATGTCCCCACAGTCCAAGGGGAAATGGTCAGTGACCTGTTAACCACTGAGACACACACAAGTCTATAGGGCCGGCTGGGATCCTAGAATCAGACAATGGTTTGGGTTGGAAAGGACCTTTAAGGGTCATGTAGTCCAACCCCTTGCCATGGGCAGGGACACCTCTCATTAGATCAGGTTGTTCAAAGCTGCATCCAACCTGACCTTGAATATTTCCAAGGGATGGGGAATCTGCCACCTCTCTGGGCAACCTGGTCCAGGGATTCACTAACCTCACTGTAAAAAATTTCTTCCTTTGAAACCAAAATATGGAGTTTTGATGGGAACAGTTGTCCCTTGCCCTGTGAAAACATAACAAAGGGCAGTCTCAGGGAGAAGAAAGTAGGTCTTCAGTTTTTCTGGTGGGATAGTCGCTCTGCCTTTTTCCCAGTCATCTTTCCAGTTGGTAACTGGGAGAGCAGTTGAGCTCGCTGTTGTCTCTCCGTGCTGAGGCTGTGGCCATGAGTCCCATTCCTGGTCAGTGCAGCTGGACAGAGAGGTGTCAGAGCTGCAGGACAGCAAGACCTTCACAAGGGAATGTGTTGAGCCACGGCACGATTGCTCACAGTTTCATTTTGATCTCTTTGCAAATAGAAAAGTGATGGAAACAGCACATGTGTGCATGTGAGTGCCAGGGAGGGACTCACACGTATCCCCGTGCGAGGGCTCAGCCTGCTGCAGCATGTTGCTGGTATTGGTGCCTGGGCACTTAAAATTTCACAAGAGATATTAAGACTTGGGAAATCTATCTTGCTGCCTTGTAAGTGTGTGATTAAACCTTCCACATTTCCTCCTCTTTCACTGTGGGAATCTTTAAGTCGTTAGGCTTGTTTTCTTTAGGCATCCTATTGAAAGCAGAGAGTGGCTTCATTATTTATTTATTTAGTTAGTTTTGGAACACGGTCCTCTTTGCCTGTTTTATGCAAAAGCGTTTTAATTGATCTTGCAGACGGTCGAGGAGAGGACAAAGAAGAAAATATTTAATGCAGCATATAATTCTTTCTGGTTTTGCCTCAAAATAAAAAGCCACTTTGCAGGGATTTATGTATCCAAACACAGTTTATGCAGACGGAGCAGCTCTGCTTTATCTGCCCACTGCAGCAGGCTGATGCAAAGCAATGCCCTGATCAATGGTACAAACTGGTTCAGGGTAACTCCCAGAAACAATGCCAGTTTCTTGCCACCTTGACTATAATTGTATCTTTTTTATATTTTTTGATTTTATTTCGTGTTTTAATTTAATCTACTTGAACATTAAAATTTAAAACGAAGCAAGTCCATTCCTTGCTGTGCTATATGGAAGCACAGTAACATCCCATTCAAACAGGAGTCTTTTCTATGCATTTTGTAGCTCTGGGTTGCTTTGGATGCAGGTGAGAGGACTGTGGCTTGTCTTTAATTCTCCTGGATACACACTGCTGCTTTCCAGAGCTTATTCAAGCCTGGCAGTTGAACACAGATTGCCTGAATTGCAAAGCACCACTTCAGTGTCAACACCTCCCTCCTGTCTATTTAAGGTGGAACAACTGGGGGGATTCGATGCTGTTGTTCACTTACCTTCAAAGTTTGAAGTCTGAACTTATTTAATCTGCACATGCTGGCTTGAGTCAAGAATATTTATGGACTGGAACAGCCTTGCTTTGGCTCTGTCACAGTCAAAGGTCAAATAAAATTGTGTGTATCGGGTCCTGTTCCATGTTTGTGATTTGTTGTGGCTGAGGTGTGCAATAAACACATGGATTAATGCACATCTCCATGGTTTGCTCCTTTGATACTAAAGATTTCTGGGGATATCTGGATGTGGCCTGCAAGAGTCAGCCGAGAGACTGTCTGAAAGCTCTCCCTAAAACAACGAACTGTGTCCATTATGGTGAGCTGAACCATACAATCCCTAAGGTTGGAAAAGACCTCTAAGGTCATTGAGTCCAATAATTAACCCAGCACTGCCAGGTCCACCACTGAGCCCTGTCCCTAAGGATCAATCCAGCTGAAACCATAGTGGATGGAGGTGTATGGCACGATGCCATGGGAATGATGGAGAAGGGACTGTGATTGAATGGTCCATCACAAACCTCTTCCTTGCATGTAAACAGAGTAGAGCCACACAAATATGTGTCGTGCTGTTGAAGGTGCCCCTGGTAATGACTGAGCTTCTGCACTGCTGCAGGACACAGGTGTTGTGAGCTGGGAGATGTGCAAGGACAAGACAAGAGCTTGGTTCCTGTCTTGGATAACTTCAGATTGATTGGAAAGTAAAAGGAAGCGAGGAGATGATGATCAGCATCATAGCAAGGCAGTTTCAGGGCAGTAGGTCCTGAGGGGGCTTGATATGGCACACAGACAGCTTTGGGAAGCCCTCTGGAGCTTGGGAAGACTGGATATGTGGACCATGGGGTTGTTGTCACCTTCCTATGCTGGAGAGTTTATCTTGTGAATTGAGTTAAAATACTTGGACGAGATTCTGGTTTTTCAGAAGTTGTATGAATATCTTGAATGTCTCGAGTAAGTGAAAACCCTGATTTGAAATAGCTTTTTGATAGTTTGGAGGATTTCAGCTGCATTTGTTTGAAATATACCTTGTGTCATGACTTGAGTGCATTTTCAATATATTTTTGGATCCCTTTTATTTAATATTGAGCTTGAGAAAGAACAGCCCCATTCCCCCAAAAAAGAAGGATGAGGAACAGTGAGAAATAAGCAAGAAGGGTTTGTCATTAGACCTAAATTCCCTTAGAAACATCTAGTGTAGAAAGGCATCTTTAGAAGCTCATTCTGTACTTCTGTTGCAAGGGTGGTGTTATAGTGCTGTACCATATCACAGAACTGTGTAACAGCATGTCCTCTGTCCTGAACAACTGCTTAGAGCTGTAGGGTTTTGTGTTCAAGCCCATGAATATTTTAGCTTGGTGTCTCCAAGGGTAAAATGAAGGAGTAGCAGCTCTGAGGGATTAATAGAGAGTGAATTAGATGTTTGTAAAAGGCATTAAAAGCCGCAATCACCGTGTTGAATCCCAGTGCTGGAAATGCGAGGAGAGAGGCTGCAGCACATCCTTGTTGCAGAGGGGCATCCGTGTGGATTGCAGGATGAAGATGGCTGTGTATTTGTTTAGTGTGTGCTTAGATGACATGAAAAGAGGGAAAAACCCCTCAATTCCCACATGCCTGGTTTCCCAGCAGCAATCACAAAATAGTTGTAAGAAACCTCAGGGATGTCGCTTCTCGTTTCTCTCACACTTTCACACTGTCACCACAGGCCAAGTGTTTGTGGTCACAATAAGGATGATGTTTCTTGACCCTGGAAGCTGCATCCCAGACATTTTCCCCCTGTCTCCCAGCCACGAGACAGGAATAACACAGCCCACTGGGCCAGGAGATGCCCAAGGAGTGGCTCTCAGTAGAGGATGGTGGTGTCCTCTGAATATCCTGCTTCTACAGCATCACCACCAGGATGGGAGCCAGGCACCACCTTTCATCTAAGTAGCCACTAGCCGTGGGTACTGAGACCTTTTTCCCCATCATCAGGGTTATTCTGGAGACCCAGCAGAGCTTGGAGCAGCCCATCCCTTGTTTTCTTGACTGGGCTTGGAGCTGTTTTTTTTATTTATTTTATTTTGTCACCTTCTCAGAAATCGCACTCAACTCAGCTTGCTTTTTTTAGAATCATGCTTTCATCATTTGTAATACTAAAGGCTCTCCTGCAATGGAGGAGGGTTTGGCTGTTATTTTTAACTGAATGTTTCATTGATCTGATTTACAGCACGAGCTGCTGGCTGCTGTATTTGCAGGAGAGTGGGGAGCCAGCCGGGGTGTGGGGTGGGAGGGAGCACTGTGGGCAGGCCTTGAGTTACCTCCCTTGTCAGAGCCAATGCATCACAGAGCTGCAGCCCAAAGATGCCTTTTGCCATCATTTTAAGGCAATAAAAGGGAGGGTTCCACTCCCTTTTAAGTGTATTAATGGATTCCAGCCCTGTCCAGCATTTTGGCATTGGTGTGCTGAGCCAGCTCCAGAGTCTGATTCATTCCAAACAAAACCCTACCAAAAATAATTTAAAAAATACTTATATTTTGGGTAGACGAGATGTGGTCTTAACTCTGTGAGGCAGCTTGTGCTTTCTCTTGGGTTCAATGAACCTTGCTGCACTCCCAGCTGGAGAGGCTGAGTTCCAGCTGCTGGGATATGGTGGGAGTGGTGGGCTGGAAGGTGGTTTCTTCTGGGCAGTGTTGTTCTCTCCTGAAGAACAGGAAGCTCAGGGAGACTTTATCACTCTTTACAACTCTCTGAAAGGAGGTTGTGTTGAGGCAGGTGTCTCTCTTTTGTCCCAGGTGACAAGTGACAGGATGAGAGGAAATGGCCTCAAGTTGCACCAGGGGAGGTTTAGGTTGGATGTTAGGGACAATTTCTTCACTAAAAGGGTTGTCAAGCATTGGAACAGGTTGCCTGGGGATGTGGAGGGGTCACCATCCCTAGAAGTGTTCAAAAAACCTGTGGATATGGCACTTAAGGGCATGTTTTTGTGGTGAACATGATGGTCATGCTGGGTTAAGGACTGGACTCAATGATTTTGGAGTTCTTTTCCAACCTTAACAATTCTGTGATTCAGTGATTGTGATGTGGAGTGCAAAGCCTTCATGGAGTGCAAACCAGAGCTGGGAGCACTTGAACCCTTCAATGACAGGTTTGAGTGTTCAGCTCAGTCCTATCCAAGTGCATAAATAAATCTGGAAGCCCAAGAAATGGGTTATTTTTCTACTTGGCGAACCAGAAAATGAAATGCAAATACGGTGTTTGGGGCACAGGTTTGAAAGTGAGAGCAGATGGGCACCATTAGGTTGTTTTCAGAAATTTATTTATTCATTTTTTCTCTTTTGATAGTTTGAAGTCTTTCACTTCCTTTGAGGCTTTCTCCTGTTGGTGTCTCTGCCTCTTCCACTGCTGTAGGTTGGTTGAGTTAATCACATCAGAGAAAAGAGTACAGTTCACTGATTTTCTCCTCTACCCAACCATCAATGTATGTGTTCATGAAGCACGTAAGGACTTAATATCTCAATGTCCTCAAGGAAAACACAGGCAAATTCACTGATTATCTGTTTTCTGTCACATCCAAATAATCAGTTAGTATGTGTCCAGGTCTAGATTGCCCATGTAAGAAGAAGAAATGATAATGTCAAGGAACCTGATTATGAAAAGTAGCCCCTCTCTGAGGTTGGAGTGGATACCTGTGTTTTAGAGATCCTCAGTTGTTTCATATATGAATAGTTCAGAGTTAGAAAGAAGGGTAAGATTCAACTTGTCCTGTTAGATTGAGCTTCTTCATATTTTCACAGAATCAGAATATTTAGGGTTGGAAGGGACCTCTGGAGATGATCCAGTCCAACCCCCTACCAAGGCAGGGTCACCTGGAGCAGGTGGCACAGGACTGTGTCCCGGTGGGTTTGGAATGTCTCCAGAGAGGGAGACTCCACACCCTCCCTGGGCAGCTGTTCCAGCGCTCTGCCACCCTTATGGAAAGAAGTTCTTCCTCATGTTGAGGTGGAACTTCTTGAGGTTTATTTTATGGCCATTATGTCTTGTCCTGTCACTGGGCACCACTGGAAAGTGTCTGGCACCGTCCTCTGACACCTTTTTGAGATATTTATATGCATTGGTGAGATCCCTCTCAGTCTTCTCTTCTCCAGACTAACCAGGCCCAGCTCCTGCAGTCTCTCCTCACAAGAGAGAATGTTTTCTCCTTTAACTCCCAAATGGATTTTGGACCATGGAGGACCCACTGAAGTCACTGGCAGTGCTGTGTGTCAGTTGTCTGCTGACGACATAAACGCGTAGAATCACAGAATGGTTTGGGTTGGAAGGGACCTTAAAGACCATCTCCTTCCAACCCCTTGCCACGGGTAGAGGACCTTCCACTAGACCAGGTTACATACAATGCAGACCTCCTTCCATCATGTTCTTCCAACAAAACCATATAAAGAGTTTCTCCTCTACTTGAGAAACTGTTTTCTTTGGCTGAGGGTGTTCAGAAGGGGAAAAGTGAATTCTTTACATTGCTTATCTCCTTTATCTTATTGTTTATCTCCTGCATCTCATTGTTTATCTCGTGTAGTGTTCACAAAAAAGCTGAGAGCTGAAGTGCAGCCAGCT
>JAWWTY010000077.1:148707437-148748775 GCA_035222235.1 Margarornis squamiger | reverse complement strand
CTACCTTGTGACGACTCATAGTGGTGTAGACCCCAAACTCTGTGTTTGCTGCCACTTGTTCCTTGAGGTTTTTACAGAAGCCAAATCAGTTTTCTCCTGGCTTCTATTTTTACTTCTCTCGTGTCAGTGTGATGGCAAAGCCACAACATGCATGAGCCCTGCAGCCGTGTTTTCCAAGGAAAAAACTCCTGGTTGCCTTTTCCTGCCTCAAAACACCAGGAAACCACCATTCCTCTGTTCTTCCCCTACCGTTTGCATTGGGGAGTGATTATCACCCCCTTGCATGGACGGAACTGCTCTCAGGCAGCGGTCGGTCTGCTGGAACACGCATGGTGGTGGAGCTGGAACCCTGCTCTGAAGGTGCTAGCGGCTGTAAGTGCAGCTTCCCATCAGCTCCTTCAGCTGTCGGAGTGTCTTGACGTGCTGCAGGGAAGTTTCCACCTGAGGGACTTCAGGGAGCGAGGCGAGGGCGGGTGTGCATTTTAATTTGAGTTCTGCCTGACGGAAGATGCTCGCGAGCCCATCGTATTAATTCCAGCACTCCTCAGTCTTGTGCTTGTTTTGCTGCAATAATGCAGTGGGTTGACTGGGGAATAAGCGAGGAAAGCAGGAAGTTGGGGAACAGTAAAACCAGCCACGCAGACAGAAGTTAGTCCATACAGCTTGTCAATGACCACCTGTGTGTCTTCCTTGACCCTCTTCTTACCCCTAGGAAAAAGGTTCTGACCCTGAAGGATCTTTGCATCCTCAGTCTTTTGGATTGTAGTTACTGGATTGGAAAGATTCCAGTTGTCCAGCTCTAGCTCAGCAGTCTTCCACTGGTCCCATCTGCTGTTTCATCCTCCAGGAGAAATGGAGTCACTGTCCTGCCAGCAGGAACTGTCGGAAGCTATTTTCATGTCTAGTGCCTGGGCATGACATGGGGGAAGGCGTGGAGAATTCCCAAAAAGGCAGCTGAGTAATGGAAGGTGATGGGTCCAGGTGGAGCAGAGACATCTTCACAAAAAGGCCATTCTATCTCCTCTTCAGTTTCTTTGCAAGTGAGCTCTGACAGCATTAAAACCTCAGTTGGTCCCTGCAGTGTGTGTAGGACCAGGCTGAAGGATCTGAGGTGGCTTAGCAGTGAGGATGTGAATGCTGGAGTGAGGAAGCCTGGATTGGTCTCTCCATATCAAAAAGATTGTTATAATAGAGATGTACAGGGGAGTGTTTTTGTTGATTTGTCTTGGGGCTGTCCCATTTTCCACCCTAGAGGATCTTTAGGTTTTGGGGGCATGATGTACATCATGGTTGTGATACAGCTTGGGGACATTCCTGGAGAACCCACCAAGCAAATTGGTCTAGAAAGGAGCTGTATTGGGCATTGTACAAGGAAGATACAATCTGTGCCTCCACCTCATGAATTGTGTTGTTGCTAACTTTTTTTATTTTTTTTTTTAATAAATACTGTGTTTGCGTGCTTGGATGACATTTTCCATTCAAAAAGGGAGGGAAGGAACGAACGTGTCACCCACACCCAAGGTGCTGGGCACATAACTCAGGAGAATTACTCATAAACCTGCAACCTCGTTATCCAGCTATGAAGGATTTCTGCCACCAATTTCCTCAGTCTGGCCACAGTCCTGAAATTAATCTCACCTAAACAGTCAGTAGAATTTCCTCTCTCAGCGCAGGCAGAAATAATTTCATTTTGTGGCTGAAAGCTTCAGACAGAGAAGAAAAAGTGGAAAGAAAAAAAAAAAAGAAAAGCCCAAAGTAAAATAC
Source organism: Margarornis squamiger (assembly GCA_035222235.1). NCBI lineage: Eukaryota > Metazoa > Chordata > Aves > Passeriformes > Furnariidae > Margarornis > Margarornis squamiger. The sequence goes on along the minus strand of JAWWTY010000077.1, from coordinate 148,747,011 downwards.
TTAAGTGAGTGCATTTCCTTGGGGTGTTAGAAAAGGATGCCCCCATCCCAGTTCCAAGCAGATGATGGAGTGCATCACCTGGAAGCCCTGGATGGATTGTTGATGTCACAGTGTGTGTCAGCACATGGGGGTTGAATCCATTGCAATGACTTTGTTGGCCTCCTTTGAGCTGCTCTTCCTCCTGCCTTTTAAAGCTTTGCTGTGAGGTTCTCCCAGCCTCTCTGCCTTTCTTGTTAAGTCTTGTTTCCATCTGTCATCTCCAGCACCAGGATACCTTCTCCCAGTCCTTGGCCATCCTCATGCATGGTTGACCTTGCCCTTAGACACGTTCATCCTGGCTGAGGGGCAGGGTGCTTTTCACAACTGTTTGCTTTCCAGATGGATCTCCCCTCTCCAAGTCTGCTGTTTTGCTCTGCTGGGGAAAACACAGCTGCCCTGGGGTTTGTTTTGCTCATGTAAGTGTAGGTGGAGCAGATTGGAGAAGACTCAAAGCACCTGGGTGACTGCTGAGCTGGGGAGGGTGAGGTGGTTTCCCTGTTATAAACATCTCAGGAGGAGGGGAGAGATCACCCCTTTGGCATAGCAGATGGGATCTGCTCTTGTGTGCCCTGGTTATTTGGATCTTGTTGCTTGGGAGAGCTCTCTTGAGTTCATGCTGCTCTATTTCATTCTTCTGTTGTAGAGTCACCTGGGCTTTAGCTCCTCTTAGCAATATCCTGCAGTAAACAAGGATAGTCAGCCTGTGATGGTTGAAATCCAGACCTAAATGCAGCTCTTACATGCTCTTCGTTATACTCTTCCTGTATTTCTTTTCCTGGAGAAGGGGAGGCTGGCAGCTGAAGTGACAAATTCCTGCCTCTCAGCCCCTGCTGCCTGTTTTCCTTCCTAAAGAAATGGGGTGAAGAAAAGGGGCTTTGGGATGCCCAGCAGAGAAAGCAGCCTTATAACCAGAGCAGTGATGGTGTGGCTCAACAAGAAGGTGGAACTAGGATGTCCTAGAACTGACAGGCTGAACACAGAATCATAGAAGCATGGAATGCGAAGGAGCTGGAATGGACCTTAAAGGTCATCTAGTCCTAATATTGCCTTGCCCTGCCTGTATCAGTCACTTTTCCCAAGTAGCAAGTGACAGGATAAGAGCAAATGGCCTCAAGTTGCATCAGAAAGGTTCAGATTGGATATTAGGAAAAATTTCTTCATGGAAAGAGTTGTCAAGTACTGGCACAGGCTGCCCAGGGCAGTGGCTGAGTCACCATTCCTGGAGATATTTAAGAGATGTGTGGATGTGGCACTTGGGGACATGGTGTAGTGGTGGCCTTGGCAGTGCTGGGTTACCTGTTGGACTTGTTGACATTATTGGTAGTTTCCAACATGAAATAATTCTGTGATACTCACAAACTGAGCACATTTCTTCTGTCAGCTGCCAGCTATGGCTGGTGGTTTTTAAAAAGTTTGTGTTTTCCCCGTGAGTTTTACCTTGCCAAGAGGAGATGAGAGTGCTGCTGGGCATGTCCCAAGTGTAGGATGGTGACAGATGAGGTGGATTTGCCACTCATCTGCTAATGAATACTACGGCAAACAAGAGGGGATGGAGTGGGAGGATTGAACTGAGATGGCCTATGGTGATTTTCATAGGTTAAATGGGCAGGTAGTGGGGAATTACATCCTCCAGCTGTAACAATAAGATCAGTGCTTACAAAAGCCCTCTCACAATTTGATCCAAATCCTGATTAAACCTCTAGGCTGGTTGTCCCCAGCCTGCTCGGTAACACAAATATTTGTGGTGCTACCTTTTGATGTTTCTCACATGCAGCAACAAGGAGCTGCTGCTCCAGGAGGGGAGAGTTGGCTGCCCCAGTGTGTAATTGGCTTGGTGTGTTTGCACAGGGGTCACTGAAGGCTGGGATTGCTGCTCTGGGCAGATATAAATCATTGCTGCAATTTCATCTCTGAATTTTTCTGGCTGGGGAAATTGCATCCTATTTTGTTTGTTTTTTTTTTTTTTATTGAATTTTCTATGTAGAGAATGTAGGAGGTATGTAGTGTTTATATGGGAAGTGTTTATTAATGCCATAGGTTTTTACATATATTCAGCACAGAGGAGCTAATTGCAGTGTGTGAAGGGCTTTCTCATTGGTGTTAATTGAACAAAGCGAGTAGGTGTGTTAATTAAAGGGCCTTTTGGGAGCTCTTGAGAGCTGCCTGGTGCTCATCTAATGCAGGACCTGCCTCTCAGGGTTACTTTTTCCATGCAGGACAACTGGGTGTTTTTATAGCCAAGAGATGTTCCTAGAATAAAAGCTAAAACTGGAAGTTCTTGGAAGGTAGGGATGTGTATATGTGTTTGAAGGGCAGAATGAGAGAGAAACCAGCAGCTGGTGAGAAATGCCAAGACCTTGGTTCAGCAGGGCTCTCTCTTCTCCCAGATTTGAGAGACACTGAAATGCTTAACTGGATTGTGGCCAGAGTGTCCCCCCCACAGCAGGTTTGGGATCTTCAAGGCTGGACAGTTAAGCGAGTGATTCCCCTTTTCCACTGAATGTTTTAATTCATTATTTGTTATTTTTTTCAGGCATCTCGCAACCAATTGTAACTCTCTACTTTTGCACCTCTGCTAATCTGGAAATATTAAAATCTTTTAGCAATTTTAGAGATTTATATCAACTTTTTTTTTTTTGAGAAGGAGGTGCTGTTCCCATACTCAGCAGTGATGATTTGAGGAACCAACAGTTCTTTTTGTGCCTGTTGGTGCAGCCCAGCTCAGAGACTGCAGGTTGTGTCTGGACACCAGAGCTCTTGGTGCTGATGGTGTCCATGTCCTCAACCATGACAGTGAAACAGTTTTCTTCCCTTTACTAATCAGTTATTTTGCTTTTCCTTCCAGGTTGGAAGAAAGTCTAAGAGCGGAGGAACACGAAGCAGTTGGTAAGAGCATCCCTGCCTGTGGAATGATGGGATTCAGCCAGATGCAAATAAAATTTTGCCCTTGAGATTTTTTTCCCCCTGGCTTTCATTTATAGGAGTTTCCCTCTCTTTAGGATGGGTTTGTGAAAAGTCAGAACTGGTTTCTGAAGGTTTTGGTGGTGAGGCCAGGGAGGGAGTCCCAGTGTGTTGTGTTTTGTCTTCACTTACATGGACAGCAACCTTTTCCAAGAGCTGGCTCAGAGCTTTGACCATATTTTCATGTTCTCATTGTGCTGGTCCTTTGATGGTTTCATGTCATTGATCTCTAGGGCTGCCCATGTTTTGGGAAAAATTGAACTCTAAGAATGGCAGCGTTTTGAAACACTGGTGCTTAAAGATGCAGAATTTGAATCATAGAATGGTCTGGGTTGGAAGCAAACTTTCAAGGTCATAAAGTCCAACATCCCTTCAATGAGCAGGGACATCTTCTACTAAATCACGTTGCTCAGAGCCCTGTCCAACCTGACCTGCAGTGTTTCCCTGCATGGGGCATCTACCACCTCTCTGGGCAACCTGTGCCTGTGTTTCATTACACTCATAATAACTTTTTTCCCCTTCTGTGTAGTCTGACCCTCTACCCTCTTTCAGTTCAAAACCATTACTCCTTGTCCTGTTGCTACAGGCCCTTCTCAAAAGTCTGTCCCCGAATTCCCTGAAATAACTGAGAACTGTATTGTTTTGTAGGTCTTCAGCTTTAACTTCATGTTCCTCCTCTTGGAAACTCCTGCCAGGATGGTGAAGCCTCGTTGGTCTCCTATGGAGTGTGAAAGGCAGGGAGGGGAGTGCTGGTGCCATGCCACACTAGTGGGATGGGCTTGTCCCTTGGATGCTCACTGGTCCACTCTCAGGGAAATTGTTTTTTCTCCAGCAGCACATTCGGGAGTGGCAAGAAAGCCAAAACCAAGCTCCATTGGATTTTTTGGGGACTATTCTTTCCCTCCCATCTGTTTTACCCCTCTCTTGGTGTTGGGAGCTGCTGCACATTTACAGGACTCCTCCATGGAGGGACAGCAGCTCTGATTCCTCACCTCGTGTGTGGGGAGGGAGCAGTGCTTTGTGTAATTCACATTCCCCTGTGGCAGCACTGGGGCTCAGTCAGTGTGATGAGTGTCCCTTTTGATACAGGGGATGTTTCCCTAAATCCTGGTGCTCATTGCCCCTGGATCTCCTTGCAGAAGTACTGAGTAAAGAGCTTTAGTGGTGTTACTGCTGTCCTGAATAGTTCCCCAGTACCACATTTGGCTCAAGAGAGAGCATAAATTGTCCTCCTACAAGGGTCTGCACTGAAAACTAGAGGATTTGCCTTTCAGTACGAGCCTGTCGTGCCTTAAAACAAACTTTGCTGAAGGCATCTTTTCTCAGCTTTACAGCTTTCTCTTTTCATCTCTTGCTTTGAGGTGCACTTTCTTCTGTGTGACAGAAAGGACTGGCTACGTGGGAAGAAGGCCAATGACATCCTGGCCTGCGTCAGCAATAGCGTGGCCAGCAGGACCAGGGCAGTGATTGCCCCTCTGTGCTGGGCACTGGTGAGGCCACACCTCCAGTGCTGTGTCCAGTTTTGGGCCCCTCATGAAAACAAACACATTGGGGTGTTGGAGTGTGTCCAGAGAAGGGCAACAGAGCTGGGGAAGGGTCTGGAGCACAAGTCTGATGAGGAACAACAGAGGGAGCTTGGGGGGCTCAGCCTGGAGAAAAGGAGGCTCAGGGGGGACCTTATTGCTCTCTGCAACTCCCTGAAAGGGGGGTGTAGCCAGGTGGGGGTCAGTCTCCCAGGTGACAAATGAAGGACAAGAGGAAATGGCCTCAACCTCCATCAGGGAAGGTTCAGGTTGAACATCAGGATGAATTTCTTCACTGAAAGGCTTGTTAAGTATTGAAACAGGGTGACCAGGAATGGCTGGACATGTCACTTAATGGTATGGTCTAATTGACAAGGTAGTGATCAGTCAAAAGTTTGACTCAATGACCTTGGGGATCTTTCCCAAACTAAAGGATTCTATGGTTCTATTCTTCTGTGAATGTGGCCTCTGGGAGCAGCCAATTCTGATGGGTTAGAAAGCTGTAGTTGACCATGTGATAGAGCAGATTTTTTCATCAGTGAGGGAAAAAATAACTGTTGTGGCTTCTCTGTATCTGTGACCCATCTGGCTCTTGCTGGACCTGGAGTCACAAGCCTGGTGCAAGGTGTTGTTGGTGGTGTGGGTTATGAAGAACACCAGGCGTGATGAATGTGAAAGTCCTATTATGATTTGAGAGATCCATTGATGGTGTCATCTAAGCTGGGGCCAAGATGTCCTTCCCCAGCTGTCATCGTGGTCCCTGGCTGTGCTGACAGCATGTTGGCCCCCATCAATTTGTTGACCTTTCCAAACTCACAACTGTTCCTTTGTTGTCTTCATGCTCTTTAACACTTGCTGATCACCCTCTCCCATTCCATGTGTACCATGGGTCTGGTGCTCTGCCTGTCTATGTGCTGCAAGGTAAAGGTGAGGAGAGTCAGTGGGAAGTATTTGGGGAGGGTCACCCCAGCTTCAGGTTGGGTGTGGGACACTCTTGAAATCGGTGCTCTTGAAAGCCTTGCTGTTTTGGTACGTGTGGTGCTTTTGGGAGCAAATCTACAGGAGGACATCTCTTGCAGCAGAGAGACCACATCTCTTCCTGTTCAGATTTGCTCTTTTTCACCTCCTGAGACCCTGAAAGTCCAGGCAGTGGAGTTGTTTTTAGCTCCCTGAATCTCTGCACTGAGCGAGCGCCAGTGATGGCACTTTTGCTGCCAGGGGTGTGCAGGGCACAAGCACAACGTGCTCCCTGGCCCCAACCCACTTCATCCACATGACCAAGTGTTTGCTGGAGGCAGCTGAGGTCTGGAGAGGCCACTCCATGCTAAGTAGACCAGCGGGTTCTCCCTGGGGACGTTTTTCCACTGGCCTGACCCATTCTTCAGCTGCTCAGGTGACGCATGTAAGGGGTTGACTGGGGCTGAACCTGTCCAGGTGGGAGCACCGAGCATCAGCTTCACTGCTCAAAGTTTTCTTGTGTGACCAAGTGGTTTTCTTTCTTCTTCTCTCTGACTGGTCATTTGTGCTTTCAGGTAGATGCTATTGGGAAAATTGGGTTTGTATCAAAGCATAAAAATACATATGTGTGCACACAACTATATATAAAATAGACTTTTGTTAGTTAAACCAAATGGAGGTTTAACATCTGTGTGTTGATGCCTTTATTGAGCCCAGGTCCTTGTTAGATCTTGGTGCATTTTATCATTATCTCCATCCTGATCTTTTCAGATGTTTCTGGTGAACTTCACAAATGCTGTTTTTTTCCTGTAGATACTGATTTTGTCTTTAGGAGTACGAAGAAATTGGGGGCATTGTTTTTCCAAGGGCATATTGAAAGGCTCAAAATTGATGATGGGACAAGAGGAAATGGCCTCAAGTGGTGCCAGGGCAGGTTTGGGTTGGATATTAGGAAAAAAATCTTCAGTGAAAGTGTTATCAAGCATTAGAACAGGCTGCCTAGGGAAGTGGTGGAGTCCCCATCCCTGGGGAATTTTAAAGATGTGTAGATGTGGTGTTTGGGGACATGGTTTAGTGCTGGGTGAATAGGTGGACTCAGTGATCTAAAAGGTCTTTTCTAACCTAAACAATTCGAATATTCTTTGTGGACTCACTGGTGGACTTGGCTTGCCATTGCTCCTCTCCCAATGGGCTGCTCCATGTCCTCATCCCACGTGTGATTCCTGGTTGGGACATTGCTCTCTGAGATGCTGTCAAATGTGCATGGAAAGGAAAAGGAGCCACTACACAACATCCTTGTGCAGCTCTCCAGGCTGTCAGCATGTGATGTGCACAGTGTGGTGACCCAAAAATCCTCCTCCCTGCATGGTGGGTTAATCTGATAACCACCCATACCTGCCTTCTCTGGATGTCCCGAGGTTTGGCATTCAGAGCAATGGGCAGTGCCTCCAGCCTGTTGGCATATTCTGTGTTTCCTCAAACCAGTTTCTTGGCCAGCATTTCAGCACTGGGGTGGTTTCTGGCCAGATTTCATCCATGTGGTGGTCCCTCCTCAGCGAGCAGAGCTGGCTTCGCCTCCACAAAGCCTGCAGCTCCCATCCTGCTGCTTTTTCCTTGCCTCTCAATCCCTGCATTCCTGCAAGGGAACAAGATAATCACTATGTCGGGTTTGTGGCAAAGTCTCCATGAAGTGACAGCAGGAGCATGTTGATGTGGTGTCTTGGGATTGCTGATTCGCTTGGGCTGCCCTTCCAATCTCCTTGGCCCTGGAAGAGTTTCCTCTCCGAGCATCCTCAGTTGCCTCTCTTGAGAAACGCTGCCTCCAAGTAACCCGAGCTCTGCACAAATTCCCTGGTCTTCCCTGAAGAAGTAGGAAGGTGTTCTCCCACTTTGTGCTTGGCAGGGCAGAGCATGCAAATAGAGGGGAGCTTTCCATGGCTGGATGCAAACGTTGCTGTCTGGCTGTGGGAGGTGTCTGCCATGCACCACATGGGAAGAGGGTTTCTTGTGATTTGGGAGAGCTCCTCAGATGGGGAAAACCTGGGTGTGAGGGAATTTATAACCAGAGAGCTGTAGCACCTCTCCTAGGAGGACAGGCTGAGAGATTTGGGGCTGTTTTACCCAGAGACAAGATTACTCTGGGTAGACCTGAGAGTCCCTTCCAGTACCTAAAGGGGCTCCAAAAGAGCTGGAGAGGGACTTTGGACAAGGAAGTGGAGTAGCAGGGTAAGGGGGAATGACTTTACACTGACATAGGACAGGTTTAGCTTGGATATTGGGAAGAAATTCTTCCCTGGGAGGGTGGTGAGGCCCTGGCACAGGTTGCCCAGAGAAGTTGTGGCTGCCCCATCCCTTGGAAGTGTTCATGGCCAGGCTGGACAGGGAGCAACCTGGTCTAGTGTAAGGTGTCCCTGCCCATGGCAGGGGTGGTAGCAAGGTGACCTTTAAGGTCCCTTCCAACCCAAAACATTCTATAATTCTAAGACTTTCTTGGAGATGTGGGGGAATCCAGGGAAGTGGAATGACAGGTATTGCAGTAGCCATTGCTGAGCGCAGCTCCTGAATGTCTGCCAGCTTCAAAAATGTGGTTAATCACCACCTATTAAGAGATTGATGGAAGCTTTCATGGGCAGGTGTTTGGACCAAGCACCAGCACCTGGAAATTCCATGTTGTTCCCACTTCTCACTCTACTGCAGCATCACGAGTCAGCTGGGGGCTTCCACCGTCCCCCATTTTCCAGCCTGTCAAGGTCCTCTTTTGCTGCTGAAGTGGAGTGGGGGAAAGATGAGTGTCTTTGCCCTCCCTCTGTCAAAGTGATGAACTTCTGCTTGGGATTCTATGATGGGGCTCACAATTTAGCTTGATTGATTTATGTATCTGTTTTTTAAAGGAAGAGAGGGATTAATTTTTCCCTTTTGACCTGGAATTTACAGAAACTTAAGTTCCAAAATTAAGAACAGGTGCCTCCTTGTCTAAAGGCAAAGACATCAGTGCAACCACCTCAGCTTCTGCAGCAAGTTGCTGATGAATCTGTCCTGTGTCAGGCTGAACTTTTTGGGTGCAGGCTCCAACTTTTCAGGGCACATCAGCATTTTTTGAATTATCCGCATCCCTGAGCCTTACAACTTCCTGTTCTCTCCCCATTGCCAGGTTTGGATTTTTTTGGTGTGTTTTAAAAACACCTCCTCCACACCCAGGCTGCTTTGGGATGACAGCTAGTGCACTGGGCATCATGTGAGGTACCTGCAAAAGAGGCAAATCCACACGCCCCTTTTTTTGTCCTGATCAGTGGGGAAGAAGCTGATGTGAGTTATTTCTGCCTTTGGAGATCCAAAAGGCTGAATGTATTTATGTTTTAGCTGAATGAGGCTCTCCAGCCACATGGCTGCAAGTTCAAGGTAATTTTATGGAGCTGTGGTGGGGATTTTTCATCTTTTTTCTGTCCTCTTCCAGTTTGTAAAGTTGGAGATACTATGCGTGGGATGGTGTTAGGGAGGGTGGTCTGGGAGCCATAGAATGGGTTGAAAGGGAATTTAAAGATCATCTAGTTCCAAAACCAAAATCCTCTTCCAAACCTACACACAGCTCAACATTGTGATCCATATCTGAGGGGTGTTGATCACAACGTTGAGCTGTGTGTAGGTTTGGAAGAGGATTTTCTTGGCAGATACAGAACAGAGGGAAGGCAAACAAGCAGGGATTGCATAGGAATGGTCTCCAGAACCCAAAAAACACTGAGCCAGCATCAAACAAGGAAACCCTGAGGCATTATCCAAATTTGTTGTTGCACAAATTCCAAGGGAAAGGACACCACTCTCTTCTAAAATTACAGTTTTTCTGTGAAATTTAAAATGCTGGTGAAACTTTGAAATTCCTGATGACTTCCCAACTCAGCTCCTCTTCCCACCTTCATCTTCCAGACCTGTATGACTGGGCAGGAGAGTTCATAAAGTCAGGCAGGGTCAAGACACAGTGCCTGGCACTGAGGGAGAGCATTTCTGCATTTCGAGGTGGTTTGAATCAATGTTTGCTGTTTGAATGCAGTTCTGCACGTTGGCTTGTGTCATCAATCCTTGTCTCCTCAGCCATACAATTGCCTGAGATGATCTGCTCTGGCTCAAGCTGGCCAGCCAGGAATGATCTTGCCTTGGAAACTTTTGAGTTAGGAGTGTATTTTGAGTTAGGAAAAAAAAATGTTCTCTGTCTTTTTTTAAGAGAGCAGCTGGGAAGCAGAATAAAGAAATCTATTTTTTTTTTCTTTTAACTGAACATAAAAATAAGCGCAGAAAGAATAAAGAAAACCAGCAAACAGAGAGTTAATAAGTCTCAACTTCACTGCTTTTGTGTTTGAATATTATTCCAAAGGCCTCACTGGGATCAAAGCACCTTTGCAGAATGCGAAATATTGTCTGTGCCCGCCGGCATTGCTGCTTCTCAACAAGGTGCAGTTGTTCAGTAAGTGCTTAGAATTTGGGGGGGAAAGTATCTAGAAGTGATTAAAAAGTAATTTAAAATATCTGTGCTTTCCCATTAAGCTGTTGCCAGTGGCATTAAATAGTTTGTTTCTTCCCCTGCACTTATCCCCGGCCTGTTGTCACTGTAGGTGTCTGTATGATGAAATAAATAAAATGATGTCATGTATTGACCAAAGCTCAGTAACTAAAGCTTGTGGAAGACTCCTGTTGGCAAGCAGCAGCCTGTGGCTGGGGACATTGATTTCTCTAGGAATTAGTAAATTTGGCATATCAATGTATTTTTAAATAGCTCCATACCCTCCCAGTGCCAGTTAAGGAAAGGGTGATATTTCCATTCTTTCCCTGCCCCTTAAATTTGACCAGGAAAACCATGTGTTGGTCCCTCTCCCTCTCCCTCCTTTCCCTTTCTTCCTTTTCATGCCTTTTCCTTCCATTTTCCTTTTTTTCCTTCCTTCCTTATCCTTTCCCAGTGTCTAAAGTGAGGAGAACTGAAAGGTTAAACAAAGAAGCTCAGTGCTTGGAAACTACAAGACATGAATCATAGAATAGTTCAGGTTGGAAAGGACCATTAAAGACCATCCAGTTCCAACCCTTCTGCAATGAACAGGGACATCTTCAACCAGTTCAGGTTCCTCAGAGCCCCATCCAACCTGGCTTTGAACATTTCCAGGGGTGGAGCAGCCACAACATCTCTGGGCAGCCTTTTCCAGGATTTTACCACCAACACTGTGAAAACCTTCTTCCTTATGTCTAATCAACCTTCTTTTAGCTTAAAACCATTACCCCTTGTTCTCTCACAACGGTGCCTGCTAAAGATTTTCTCCCCATCTTTCTTGTAGACCCCCTTTAGGCACTGAAAGGGGCTTTAAGGTGTCCCTGGAGGCTTCACTTCTCCAGGCTGAACACCTCCAACTCTCTCAGCCATGGAAACCTGTCCTGGCACAGTGGTGGTTCCCAAAGGCTTCAGCTGAACCCCCAGCATGTGTTGTTGAGCTGTGTTTCCATTCTGGATACCCACTGGGCTCTGCTGAATGTGGGAGTCAGTGCAGAGTGTCTGGGGGGTGGTTAGAAGAAACTGGCTCTGGTAGTGTTCAAAGCTGGGTTGGACAGGGTCTTTCCTCTCCCAACCACTATCAAATATGATAACTCTGATAAAGATCTCAAGATCTGTCCTAAGAACTGTCTTTAAAATAACCTCTGTAATCTCTGCTGCTGCTGCTATGGTGTAGCCACAAGGAAAAGCAAATTATGGGAATTTACCGTCTAACTTAGCAGGTAATTATATATGGTGGGAGAGGAATATGGGTGGGAAGATGAGAAGCTACAGGCTGATGGGTTATTTGCAATATACTGTAAAAATTGGGGTTTGTAATTAATTCTAAGAGAACAAAGGGAGGAAAAAAAATGGGTAGTGGAGGAGTTGACTCATGCTAATGAAAGGATAAACAATTTTTTCTGCCAGAAAACCCAAAAGACCGTGTTTCAAAGTCGCTTTTGAAAGTTAATATTTACAGGGCTGAAAGTTGATAGACTTTGTATTGTGTCATAAGTGATCTTGGTGGTGAGGAGCTCTCTGACTCTGTCACAGCCAGTTACATCAGCTTTGGCAAGGCTGTGACAGGGTTTGTGAGGATCTGGTGTTATCCAAGGGGAAGTGCACTGGCAGAGCCCCGTGCTGTGAACCTACCTATAATTCTTCCATGGTTTCTCCCTCTAATGAGCACAAAACAAACAAAATCCCAACTTTTGAAAAGTCATGACCTGGATAAAACTAACCTTGACTTTTCTGCCTTTCGTGATTAAGTTCTGCTGTGGCTTTTTTGTCCTGCTTCTGGCTGCAGATGTTCCCAGAAAACCCCAAGCTTTGGTGTAAAATACAACTCTGTGTTTTAAAAACTCTAGATCTGTTTACTTAAAGTAATTTCCCCTTGATTTTTATACATTTAAATACATACATATGTGTCCAGCAGACCTTCAGATGATAGAATAGGTTTAATAGTGGCACTCTTTCCTGAACAGAAGCATAAATTATGGGACTGCTTTGTTTCTAAGCTCATGTAGTTGTATGAGATTTTCAATTCCACTGCTCAAATGGAAAATTGTCAAGGTTTGTCCCCTGTGGAAAGATATCGGTGAGCTTATGAAATGGTTAGGAAAAGAGTCTCAGCAGGTTTAGAGTATCCCCTCTGTTATTTTTCAGTTGGCAAGAGTTTGTCGCTGTTCAGATCTTGATATTAGTGAGTTTTTGAAGTTGCTGACAAAGTCTGATTTTCCTGCATGTCCTCAGGCAGCATCTGGGATGTCTTGTAGTGGGGTTGTGATGAAGACAGAGCTATTTCAGGTTATGCCTTTGTGGGTGCATCTACAGGTCCAGGTCTTCATGCTCTTCTTGTTGGATTAGCTCAGCTCATGGGAAATAACTGGGCTCTGAATCATAGAATAGTCTGGCTTGGAAGGGAACTTAAAGATCATCCAGTTCCAGCCCCCCTGCCATGTGCAGGGACACCTTCCACTAGACCAGGTTGCTAAAAGCCCCATCCAACCTGGCCTTGGACACTTCCATTGATGGGGCATCCACAGCTTCTCTGAGCAGCCTGTGCCAGGGTCTCACCACCCTCAGATGGAAGAATTTATTATCTCTATTCTAAATTCACCCTCTTTCAGTTTGAAGACATTCCCCCCCTGTGCTATCACTTCATATCCTTGAAAAAAATCCCTCTCCAGCTTTCTTGGAGCCCCTGTAGATACTGGAAGGTGTTCTAAGGTCTCTCTGGAACCTCTCCAGACTGAAAAATTCACCAGGTGCATGTTCATTACCTGGTCCTTAAATGTGTCTTCATTCCTGCCCAGCTTAAAGCATCAGTTTTGCAACACTGAAAAAAACCTGGTGTTGAAAGATGTCGTGGTCTGCTTGATCTCCACCATGTTTGTGATTGACGTGGGTCCATTGCTAGTTGGCTGTGGAGAACCTTCCTGATCTTTAGACTGCAAAGGAGCTCCTTTCCTGAACAGGAAATGCAGCCCTTACATTGGCCATTCATGGGCTCCAGGGCTGCTCCAAATCCGAGTGGGCAGCAGGTGTAGGGAGGTGATTCTTCCCCTCTGCCCTGCTCAGGTGAGATCCCACCTGCAGTGCTGCCTCCAGGCATGGGGACCTGCTGGAGCGAGTCCAGAGGAGGCCACTGAGTTGATTAGAAAGGTTGAGAGAATTGGGATTGTTCAGCCTGAAGAAGGGAAGGTTTCAGGGTGACCTAATTTTGGCCTTCTGGTACCTGAAGGGAGTGTACGAGAATGATGGAGAGAGACTTTTCACATGGACATGTAGTGATAGAAAAAGGGGAAATGGCTCAAACTGGCAGAGAGCAGGTTTAGATTGGATATTGGGAAGAAATTCTTCCCTAGGAGGGTAGTGAGGTATTGGAACAGGTTGCCCAGAGAAGCTGTGGCTGCCCCATCCCTGGAAGTGTCCAAGGCCGGGTTGGACAGGGCTTGGAACAACCTGGGACAGTGGAAGGTGTCCCTGCCCATGGTAGGGGGTTGAAATGAGATGATCTTTAAGGTCCCTTCCAACCCAAGCTATTCTATGATTTGGAAAAAAAATGTGCAGAACTTTAAATAGTTTTTAAATACTTTTAAATCTCCTTTCCAAGGCCCCCAGTGGGTGTGAGGGAAGCAGCTCTTGGCAGTGGTGGATGAAGGCAGCTCTTCTGCCTCGGTGTCTGTGGCAAAGTGCTATTTTATGAACTCCTTTGCCTCTGGCTGGAGCAGTGTGTGTTCCACGAGTTTAAATTTGCTCAGCCCCCACAATGTGTTGGACCTGGTGTCACTTGGCTCCATGTCAGAGGTATTTTATCCCCTCCAGCTGAGGAAGAATGGGCTGAGTGAAGTGGGTGGAGGTGCTGAGGGAGATGCTCTGAGCTGGACCTGCAGGTCAAGCCACCACCCTCAGCTGGACACCCAGGCAGATGCTCATGGTCTGTGTGAGCCAGGAATGACTGTCCAACCCTAATGCTTCCCTCCAGACACAGGCACAGTGTCCTCACAGTGGTGTCCTGTTGTCTAAATTTCCTCCTGCATACCACAACTTGGCCACTTCTGCCTTGCAGTTGGACACAACATAAATTTATATAGAGGAGAAAAGAACTGTGGCAGGTCTGAGGCTCTGGATTTTTCTCTTTCTGAACAAGTTTCTGTTTTTCGGGCCTCTAACCATTGTTTGGTCTTCCCTGTGGGCTCAGCAGAGATGTCTGGACAACAGCCTTGTTGTTCTTGGCTCTTTGCTCAAAGTAATTCATGGACCTCTAGTGTGTCTGGGAAAAAAAAAGAAAAAAGAAGGTGGAAGCTGCTGTCCTAAGTTTCAGTGCTGTTCTTTCGGGACTGGTGTGTTTATGTGCAAGCATGTTTTGGTTCTTCTGTAAGCAAACACTGATTCTTGGGGCTGTCCTGTGCAGGGCCAGGAGCTGGACTTGATGATCTCTGTGGGTCCCTTCCAGCTCAGCATGTTCTGTAATTCTACTGCTGTGACTATTGCCTGTGTGGTCCAACCTTCTCACCTGGGTGTGATGCTGGGGGGTACCCATCTTAATGTCCATCATCTCCCATTGGTTTAATCTGCATTTTGTTCTTCCCTTTGAGTTGGGACATGGTGGTTTGCTGACCTGTTTTATGTGGGAGTGCCCATAGTAGGACTCTTTCAGGATATGTTCATGGTTGGGCATTTCTCTGGCTGTGAATAGGATGAGCTGCAGAGAGATGTGTGAAATGGCAGCCCTCAGCTTTGGTGTTTTCTCCTGCTGGAGCCCTGTTTGAGACCTTTCTGAAGGACTTTGGGGCTAAGGGCTTGCAGCTGTAGTTGTGCCACACATCCTTACTCTTGGCTGTAGGGAACAGCTGCTGATGGGGCACCTTTTGAAATATTCCCATTTAATAGCAATACGAGGCATGGCTGAGCTCTGAAATGCCATGGAGAACCCAAAGGGTGGACGTGGAGTGGGAACATAGTTAAAACTTTTTGGCATTTGTTCATCTTGAGCTACCTGGCTTTTGTATGCTGACTGGTCTGCTTGCTTGGGCTTGGGCATTCATCTCTCTTGACTGTCCAATTCAGTGTAGTGGAAATGTTAATCCTGACTATGGTTGCAATGCAAAGATTGCTGTCCAGGTAAAAGCACATATGGGAACAAGTTAGGAATCTGATAGGTCTAAAGAACAAATCTGTACATGATGCTGTTCATCTTTGCTAATATTATGGGGTGAATTCCCACCCCACCAGCCTGTGGAAGCTGGTTCTTGTCCCCTCCATCTACAGAACTCACATAAGACAACTTCAGAGGATCCTCCTCTTCTTTCTTAGTTCATGGAATGAGGGTCCTATTGTGATCAAGTCGTGTTTAATGGTCATATCCTACCACATTTGCTGTCTGGACTAATCAGCCTCCCCATGTTCAGACTTGCAAAGGCCATAGACCCCTCTGAGATATCTCTCAACCCTTTGGAACATGAAGATGTCCTTTTTTGTCCTTTATTTTCAGGCCATACCTGTGTAGGATCTAAGCCATAATCCCAATGCCTTGAAGTTTGAAGCAGCTGCCTCTTTCTGCCTGATGTCCTGTCTGTGCTGTCACATCTGCCTGTCAGGATGTTCCCTGTTGAAATGGGACATGTCACTAGGAGATTTTCTGGTCCCCTTTCAGAACACCTTGTCTCCTTCTCCCTATCCTGTATGATATTAAAGCTGTTTCTATATTGGTGACTTTCCTGAGAGCTTGGACTCTCCTTTGTTCTTCTTTCAACTCCAATTCACTCTGGGTAAGGCAGAGCTGGAGGCAAAGTTGTTGTTGCTTTCTGAATTTTGTCCTTTGTGTCCAGGACACGTTTGTAATTGTGACATTCTGCTGGCTCCATGTTGTATGGGTAGCAGCAGAAATGTCCTGTGGGACTGTCTGTGAGAGCTCAACAACATTTTGCTAGAGCTGTGCTTGCATCATTTGCCTGGTCAAAGCATTTCAGGAGTCACTGTGTGGTCTACAGGGCAGGAGTGCTGGAGGAGAAAAGTCTCAGTTCAGACATGGGTAGGAGAGATTCCCATGCCAGTGGTGAATGTGGAGTGCCAAGGAAGGACAAAACTCAACCAGTGTCTTGTCAGCATGTCTGGTGAGAGTGAAAGAAATATCTTTGGTTATTTGAGTGATGGTCCATTTTGGTGAGATCTGCCATATAGAGGCTTGACTTGAACTATGAGGGATAACATCTAGGGTGGAAAATTGTTCTACCTCAGTCTTTTTTGGTGCTTTTATGGATGCATGGGATGGGGGGACAAATGAGTCAGTGGGTACTGTGTGTTTCCAAGTCCAAACTTGGAGGGGTACATCGAGTTTGGGTGTCTTTATGGAATTAAATTCTTCCAGTCCCAGGACCTACAGGTGTTGCTCCAGGTGGGTGATGCTCCAACTCTGGTTCCTCTGTGACAGAGAAGGACACAGCCTATAAAACTGCCTCAGTTGCTCCAGATGGGGCCTGAGAATGTCCAAACAATGGCCATTTCATGGTGGCACATTTGGTGTGTCTGAGGGCCATTGACCATCTGACCTCTACTGCTCTTCTGCAGAAATACGTTGTCAGGATTATTTTGCCCCCCACCCCCCCATATTTGATGAACAGTCTGCAAACTTCAGAAGCATTTGATTGCATGGTAAGATTTACCTCTGGGATGGAGCTTTTGTGGGTGAACAAACCTGTGTTGGGATGGTTGGAAGGAAAACTCATAATGCCATTGAAGCCTTGAAAAACTCTGAACCTGCTGTCCTGCCTTTGCCTCAGTTCCTCAGGTGTGACAAGCTTGAAAGCCAGAGACCTCTCTCTGACTGCACACTAGACATGACAGGGTGATTATATTTTTGGAAAATAAAGAACAATTGGTGTGTTACTGAAGGAAAAATACCACTGATGCTGCTTCACTGAAGGAAATCTCACTGTTGCTTTTTCCCCCCCCTGCTTTAGAAGCCACAGAATTTACTACACTGTTTATGTGCTGAAAGAAAATGGTAATAAATTAGTCCTCGTAGCCATTTGTACTTGTACTATAGAAATAGTCATATATATGAAGGTAGTCAAACATGCAGTAGTGTCCAGAGATGTCTGGCAATGTTTACAACAGGCTGGAGCAGCGTGTGATTTATCCCAGGGCTCAGAGCAGGCTGGAATGTGCCTCGTAATTAGTGTAATGTACCTTGTAATGGCTGGGAAATAAATTCCTCACTGAAGCTTTCACCCTCAAAACACGGGATCTAATGCAGGTTCCATGAAGATAAAGGGGAAAAAAAAATCATCTAATGCTGTAAAGGCCTTCAGGTGACAAAATCAGAGAATCACAGAGTGGTTTGGGTTGGAAGGGAACTTAAAAATCTCATTCCACCCCCTGCCATGGGCAGGGACACCTTCCACTGTCCCAGGTTGCTCCAAGCCCAGTCCAACCTGGCCTTGGACACTTCCAGGCTGGATGGGGCTTTAAGGAATCTGTAGGTCTCAAGTTTGTGGGCAAAATATTTGTTAACCTTGCCTTGGTCACCCCTTGCCTTCCCTGACACACAGCTTTTCTCTGCCCCACATCCTGTGCCAACCCAGGTGGGACTGGGAAGGGTTTATGGATTAATTAATTGATTAGTCAGCCCCACATCTCTACTTGTTCCCTCTTGGTGTGGCTCTTTTTTAGCACTAGGTAGTTTTAGAGAGAGGATGACTGAAGATCATGTTTTGAAGCTTCGTGAGCATCTTCCAGTTCCTTGTCTCTGTTGCAGATGGTATTTAAATGTACTGAAAATCATAGTTTTCATGTGGGAGTGGGTCTCCACATGGACTTCTAGAATTTCTTCTGGTGCTTTGCTGAATAATGCAGCCAAAATCAGCAGGTTTTGGGTTTTTTTTTTTCCCTTGGAGGCCCTGTAGGACCATCAAGTACTAATGTTGTCAGTTCACAAAGGTGGAAAGTGGCTCCCCAAGGGCTTTTGCTGTGAAGTGGTGCCAAAAAGGACCAAGCTGAGACCTTTGAGCTTTGTTTTCCACCTGAGATGTCCTCCAAGGGCTTAGGGAAAGGGAGTTTCTTAGTGAACTTAGGATAAAATTTATTTCGTTGCTTCCTAGTGTAAAGAGTTTTTTCTAAATTATTTGTATAAAGATCCTTTATTAGTCAGATCCTTATTAGGACAGATTTTCATTTTTGAGGCTAATGCTGTGGGTTTTTCTTTCCCATTCTTTTTTTGTTCTCTCCCTATCTGGCGTTTTCTCCACAGATCAGGAGTATTTGGTTGGGGGTGGAAGAGTCAAACCAACGCAAATTTAGTTTATCTGTCAAAATTGCTCTTTGTGATATTCTCTGTGTAAAAGATGACACAAAATCAATCTCCCCGTTGGCTTCGCCCTTCTGCCTTCAGCAGCTTTTACTCAAGGATCATTATTTTTTGTTTGGCTGCTTTTTATTCTTTAATGTGTTTTCAAATGCATCATCAGATAGTAATATTTGGGAAGGAGCAGATTCTCCTTCCATCTGAAAGTCTGAGTGCTGAGATGGGAATTCACATGGCCTTCTGCTGACCTTCTGTGATCGTGTCATGCTGCTTTTTTCTAGGCAGAGATTCCAGAGGAAGGAGTTGAGTGACAGCCAAGAATGGAGAATAAGGATGTTTATTGAGGAATGAGAAGTGCCTTCAGTGTTCTTTTTCAAGCAGTAAATTTGTGAAAGCTTCTTTCAGATGTATTTTAATTTGTGCCCTGATTCTCTTAACTCTTCTTTCCCACCCTGCTGCCCTTCTTTCACCTTTTCAGATCCTCCATCATCTTTCTGATGGACTGTCAGAGCAGCTGTGTGGTTGTCAGTGAAGGGAACCAAAACAGGAATTCTTAAAACTACTGTTCCACTGACGTAATTATTCTTTTCCATTCAATACAAGTTCTTTCATACTGTAATTTTTAATTTCAATAGACTTTTTGGAGGGCCTTTACGTGTGTAAAATTCTGGATTCGGGGGAAAAGAAGAAGATAAAAATACATGGATATCATTGAGCTTCTAATCTGAACTGACTGAATTTTTAATATATTTTCTAGTCAAAACCTTGCAGGACCTTCCCATTTCCCCCCCTGCATTATAGAGATGAAATATTAGCTCCGTGGTCTGAGGCATTGCTCTGTAAAGAGTGAGGGAAGTGATTTTTGTTGAGAGAATATTGGAGAATCCACTCATGGCAAAGTGGGCTGAGCAGAAGGACTCAGAGCCAAAGTGAACCCCACCAACAAGAAGACACAGAGGATGGTCATTTAACCTCCATCTGGTTTGACTGGAAGGTCATTCTTGGCCTAAAAGTCCAGATCAATGGGTTTTAAGCCCAAATTTAGTGAAGAACCCAAATATGAATCTGAAGATGAGTCAGAGAAGGTCAACCACATCCTGTTTCCCTAAAATTTAGCCAGGACTTTAACTGGAGCTACTCCAAGGAGGAGGATTGCCATAGAGACTTCCAGAGTTTGCTTCCAACCTAAACTTCTCCTTGACTGTGAGTTTGTCTTATTTTAGGGGAGATTGTCAGGGTGTTCCTACCCCATGAAGTGAAGCCACAGAGATCTACCCATCATAGGGTAGGAAATTGCTGGTCTCCAGAACACCTCTGATGGTAACTATGAAATTATCCTTCTTCCATTTCTACCCCTGAAGCTACTGAAGAGATTTATTTCTTGGACAGCTATTCCCAGACTGGAATTTTCATTTCTCTAGGCAGGATTGGAAGATGTGGAAAAATGTGGTCATTGGGATGATGGGACATAGTCAGGAGATGGGTTATGAGCACAAAGGAAATGTCTTCTTTAGAGTGATCTGGGGCTTGATGACATGTGGTACCTTCTTCCTCTTGCTCCAAGACTGTTGCAATCAAATTACATCTAACACTGTATTTGGTTTTTTCCCATTGCACTTTTTGGTAAATGCTGGTTGCATGTGAATTTGCAGGTCTGAAAAGCTCCTGGGGATGATTTGTTTTGTTTGTTTTGGGCTTTTTTATCTTAACATGGAGGGTGATACCAGTCTCTCTAAAATGGCAAGATAAAACATTGTAAGTTACCAGTTTTTCAAGATACTTCAGCTCTTGAGGAGACAAACTGCTCTCCTGAAGGTATTGCAACTCACTTCTGAAACTGGAAACCTCAAGATTTTCTGAAGATGTCTCCCTTCTCCAGCAATGATTAATTACTGCTCCTGTAACGAGATGGATTGAATGGCCTGATGTAAATCCAGACACGAGGAGACCTTTGCTCATCTTTAATCATCTGCTGTCCAGTGCCACGGTGGAATAAATTATTACTGTTATTATAAAAGCTGCATTTCATCTTTCTGCAACCAAGCTCATGGCTAAATTTTATTTTTGTTTTGTTGTCCTTTAGACACAGATTTCTTTTGTTGTGGTTTTGTTTAGTTATTTTTTTAATGTCTCCCAGTATAAATGAAATTAAGCGTATTTTAATGTCCCCCAATATAAATGAAATTAAGTGTATTTTAATGTCTCCCAGTATAAATGAAATTAAGAGTATTTGCAGTGGTGCTGTAGCCACACAGTTACTTCTCCTCACAATCTGATTGCAGTGGTTTGTCTTCAAAATGACCCAGCCCAGAATAACTCTGTGTACACTTCCTTGTGCTCTTCAATATTTGATTTTCAAGCACACAGTCCTTCTTTCCCTTCTTCATATCCCTTCACTTGCTGCCTTGGCAGGAGCTGCTATGAACACACAGGTATTTTGTCCTCATGAGATATTTGGCAGCTCTTTATTAGCTTTCTCAGTGCTGCTCTCCTGATGTGAGCCGAGAATCAGAACCTGGGTTTATTTTAGGTGACTTATAAGACAAAATATAAGCTGCTTCAGTTCCTTTTCTTCCTCTGTGCATGCAGAGGCTACGCTGTGGAAGCTGCTGGAATGATATCTCCCAACAATACAGCCTTTCAGCTCTTCCATCCCGGGGTATATATATAATCCAACTGGTTGGTTTATTACATTTTTATTGCTGTCAAATTTTTCTGAAGATTAGGCTGGGAGGAAAAATGCTTTCAGAGCCAGATCTGTGGAGGTGTGAAACAGCCTCTGAGGAGGGGCACTGGGAGCACCAAGGCTTGACTTATTGGAAAGCCAGTCCAGAGGATGGGAATACACCCCTTGAGGGGGTTGGTGCCTGGGTGACCTGGCTGGGATGGATTAGTCCGTTCTGGGAGTCATCTTCTCTGGTGCTCACAGGGTGGATGGGTCCTTCTGGGAGCAGCAGTGGCTGTTGCCATGAAGTCTGTGGGATTTAAAACATCCTTGAGCTGTGTTTCCTATGAAACAGCTTAGGTTTCTCTGTGTTGCTTTGCTGCAGAGCGTGTTACTTCGTATTGATGGCTTCTAAATGGCTAATTCCTGATATTCCCTTGCTTGTGGAAAGGATTTAATTGCCCTCTCTCTGCAGGGAGACCTTTATTGTGGCCTTTCAGTACTTAAAGGGAGCTTATAAGAAAATTGAGGACAGGCTTTTTAGTGGGCATATAGTGATAGGACAAGGGTTAATGGTTTTACACTAAAGGAGGGTAGATTTAGACCAGATATTAGAAAGAAATTTTTTATGCTGAGAGTGGTGGGACACTGGACCAGATTTCCCAGAGAAGTGATGGAAGTCCCATGCCTGGAAACACTCAAGGCCAGGTCAGATGGGGCTTTGAGCAACCTGGTCTAGTTGAAGATGTCCTTGCTCAGTGCAGGGTGGTTGGAACTAAATGACCTTTAAAGTTTTCTTCCAACCCAAACTATTTTATGATCCTGTGATTTCTAGGTGCCTATTTTTATGTCTAAATAGGATTTCTGCAGGAATATAAAGGGTTGAGCAGGTGGTGGTCTTATGGCCAAAATGGAAGGAGCAAATGCTGATTGGTACAACACAGCTCTTGAAATAAGAGCTGATGATTATTTTTCACATTTTCAAGGCTTTCCTGATAAACCTGCTACCCTTCTCCCTTTTTCTTTTGCAATCTGTGTGTCCACACTCCAGTTCTGCTTACCAAAGCCCTCATCCTGCAAAGACTGAATTTCTTTTCCCATTTGGAGGACAAGAATATCTTTTCATAGTCAGTGGGAATGTGGGGTGGAACTGCTGCAGCAGAATATTTGAAGGCTTTGCCTCTATAAATGGTAAGGGTGAATTCAGCACTTTTAAAAGAAATAATAATTTTAATGTACATCTTGGTGGAGGGTTGAGCTTCATTTGCATGGTTGTACAAATGCAAGCAAGAAACCATGTTATTTCTAAAGAACTCAACAGCCCAGCTTTGCTTTTCCTTAGCAAAGCTAAATATATTGTACAGTGTCCGAGGCCTCTTTTTCTTCATGCCAGAGAATTTTCTGTTCTGTATACATTGCTCCACTTTGCCACAGAGGGCTCCCTTTGAATCATGCAGGACCTGATTAATTCCTTATTCCCACAAAGATGTGAATCCTGGCTGGATCAGCTCACCATCATATTTTAAGCTCATAATAGGAGCTCTGCACAGGTTATCACACGGAGTTCTTCCAGAGACAATCCTCACCATGGAAAGGAGTTCCTTTTGCTTTTTGTGATTATTAAGAGGTCTGGGGCACCATTTGCAAGACTGTGTGCCCAATGCTTTTTTAAAAACACATTTTTAAAAAGGAAATGTTGTCCAGCTGTCTGTATTATTTGATCTGTTATCTGTTACCTTCCATGGAGAAAGCGCATTGCTGCATTTCAGCGATAACCTTATTCCTGCGTATCTGAGGCAGCGTTGCTTTAGGTTTCTGTAGTGCCTTTCATTGTGGCATCTCCAGCAGCTTTGCAAGTGTGCTGGAAAGTAGGTCAGTGTTATTCTTGTTTATAACAGAGAGGCTGAGTCTTTAGGTTTCTCTGCAACCAATTTTTCGTTGCCTCTGAGTGGTTCTGGCTGCAGAGAAGTTGCTGACTTTTCCGCTTCCCTTTGCAGTTCTGAACCTCCCTGTGCAACTGCAAACCATTTCTGGGGTGTTGGAGGAGAGATCTGCAGTCATAGCTGGTACCAAACTTCTCAACTTGAGCTTTTTTCCCCATAGAATGGTTTGGTTTGGGAGGGATCTTAAAGATCATCTTGTTCCAGCCCCCTGCCATAGGGACACCTTCCACTAGACCAGGTTGGTCCAAGCCCTGTCCAACCTGGCCTTGGACACTTCCAGGGATGGGGCAGCCAAAACTTCTCTGGGGAATTCTTCCAGTCCCTCACCACCCTTATTTTTATTCTTCACAAAATCCCTTCTTCTGTGTCCCCAGGAATGCTCAGCACTGCTCACACTGGGAAGCAGAATATAAAAATTTATCTCAAGTGCAGCAATTAAACCTGACCTTTTCTTCCATTTCTTTCATTTTGCATTTTATAATTATTTTTTAAGTTCTTAGAGTTTCCCAGGAGGAACTGATCCCTGGCTTGCAGGGAAAGGAGCAATGCTGCAGGAGGGCTTGTATCAGTCCCTGTTAAAACTCCTGCTCTTATTGAATTCACTGCCTTTACCAAAGTGTTCCAGAAATAGTTTGGAATGTTTTATCCAGAAGCTGTTTGCTTCCCTCCCATTCACATCTTGAAGTGCACTTATCATAGAATCATGGAATTGTTTGGATTGGAAGAGACTTTCAAGATCATCTCATTCCAACCTCCCTGCCATGGGCAGGGACACCTTCTACTAGACCAAGTTATCCTTTGAGGTTGCTGCTAAATTCAGGTGTCCCCCATGTCTCTGAAGTAAAGAAGTGGTTGCCTTTCCTTGGAGATCACAAGTGAAATATTGGGAAATAACATTTTTTTGGCAGATATCATCCCAGAAGGATCATGTTGATGATATTCTTGAATTCCTCTTGGAATTGTGCAGCTACTGGGATCCCTTAGATACTACAGGATGTTTCTTAATCTTGATGGATATGTGTGTAAGGAGGCTTTGGTTTGTTCAAAGGTGAGGTGTGTGGTACACTCTCCACTGGTCTCCTGGAAGAGGAACTGGGAAACACCATTTTGGTGTGTGTTTGGCATCTGGTTAAGCAAAATCCATGGTGTTTTGGGGAGTAGTTTTGAGTGGTCCATCAGTAGGCAGACAGACAAACTTCTCTGCAATTTGTCACAGTTTAGGTACTGTGGAATTCATTTGGGTCATTGTGTCTCACTTTAAGTTACTTTTATGGCATTTTGTAGACATTTGATGGCTTTCTACAATAGCCATCCACAAGAGCATCTTCTTCTGTGGCTCTACTCTTTTTCTGCTTTTTTTCCACCTACTATATCCTACTAACCAGCCAGTTACCCTAGAAAAGGAATGGGAAGAGGATTTCTAAGGGTTCCATGTTTATGTGGTAGCAAGCATTTTGTTGGATGAAAATATTCATGTGGATTTAGGACGTGGAGCATGCAAGCAGCCCACCCATTCATGCTGTGCCTGAAGTGCCTGCCTCCAAATCTGGCAACCAGAGAGGATTTATACATTTGGATATGACCACTCTTCTCTGATTGGACTTGATATATGATCTAGATGGAAGTCCTTTGGACTTGTAGATGCCTTTAAAAAGTCATGGTTTAGGTTTGGCAAAAAACTCAGGGTTGTGGTGTCTTCAATAAAAAACAAACTCTGTAGGGAGCAGGCTGGAAAACACTGAGCTGAAGGGATTTGGAAGGAAGTGGAAAGCATGGAGTGCTCTCAGTAAGTTTTGGTAGAGGCCCCTGTTGCCTGTAAATAACTCTGTGCCACCGCTTGCAGCAAGGTTGGGAAGTTGGGCTCCGACCATGTTCCTTGGAAGCAATCTGCTTCCTTTCCCAGCCAAAAGATATCAATGTCTAATCCATTTTTGGGCCATTTCTGCTGCTTCTGGAAGAAGTGAGGATGTGTTGATTCCCAGAACTGCCGGTTCCAAAGGCGTGACATCTATGGATGCATCAAAATGTCCCTGTTAAGCGTTGAAATGTGCTTTGCTTGGATGTGCGTGTTAAAATTGGGCTTCTCCTTTTTTCCCCCAGGACCAAAAAGCTTCAGAGAATTGCAGAGTTGTAAACAACTACAATTCTGTTCATAAATTAAATGGCAAATAACTAATTCTGGAGGAGTTTGTTTTTCCCTTCCACACAGTTGTAGTTGCTTTTGGAACGGGGCCGAACAGCAGTGTAAGTTAAGAATTTCCCAGTTATATCTAACCTGTTTTGAAAATCGATGCATGAAAATGAAAAGTAGAGGAATCAGACCCTTTTGAAATAGGTACTACCCACAGTCCCCTCCTTGCATGGTCTTGGGCATGAATAGTTGTTCAGAATGGTATATCTCAGCAGCAAGTCTAATAAGAATGTTTAATGAATGCAATATTACACACGTGAAGGTCAGCAGTGCTGCACTGAAAAGAATTCAGATCATGCTGTTTAAAAGGACTGCAAGAACTGTTGCAAACTACAAGTAAGATTTATTTCTTTGAAAATAATTATCATCCTTGCAGGCAAGAGAAGGTGCCTGCAGAGAGCTCTATCTGTGGCAGACTCGCTGTTTTAAAGACTTTGTGCTCATCTTAAATAACTTAATTCCATGCCAAAAAAACTACTGCTCTTAGGTAGTTCAAAAGTTGGTTTCATTTTTGCCTTTTTTTAAAAATCAATTAGCAGGATACAAATGTCACTGCTATATATAGGCTGGAGAAACTCCATGTTAGTTTTTGACAGGATTGCTCTTGTAGGAGAACACAGCTAAGGCTGGAGCCATGGAAGGAGGTGGATGGATGCTGAGCTGCCTGTTGGAAATAGCAGAATTCAGCCTTTGGTCCTTATTTTTGCCATATTACATCATTGCTCCCCAAACTCCAGTCCCTCTGTCTTTTATGTGCTGTAAATTGTCACTCAATTGAAATAGCATTGTCTTTGTGCTTGGAAAGAGGGGGAAGTTGGGAGAGTCCCCTTTGAGTTTGTTTTTTTTCAGATCATGAATACTCAGCCCAGGGATGCCAGTCAGGAAGGAAGTGAGTTTAGTGACTAAATATATATGATTTTGTTACAATATATTTGGGTTTTTAATTCCCATTGCAAAATGGTTGTTCCTCTTGTTAAACACGTCGGGTTTTGGCAGCCCAGCTGCCAAATTTTGCCTTCTTTGTGTGACACTGGATGGTACACAAATAAGCTTGAGGGCAGAGAGTGAGGGTTTACTGAAAGCAGATACTGCCCTCAGCTCCCCAGAATGTTCTCATTCTACAAATAGTCATGGAATCACAGAATGGTTTGGTTTGGAAGGGATCTTAAAGAACAGCCTGTTCCAACTTCCCTGCCATGGGCAGGGACATCTTCCACTAGCCCAGGTTGCTCAGAGCCCCTTCCAACCTGGCCTTGGACACTTCCAGGGATGGGGCAGCCACAGCTTCTCTGGACAACCTGTGCCAGGGCCTGCCCACCCTCAAAGGCAAGATGTTCTTCCTAATACCTGACCTGACCCTGCTGTCTGGCAGTGAGAAGCCATTCTCCCCTATCCTGACAGTTCAGGCCCTTGTCCCAAGTCCCTCTCCAGCTCCCCTGGAACCCCTTTAGGCACTGGAAGGGGCTCTCAGGTCTCTCCAGAGCCTTCTCTTCTCCTGGCTGAACACCTCCAGCTCTCTCAGCCTGTCTCTGGAGCAGAGGTGCTCCAGCTGTTGGAGCATTTTGTGGCTTCCTCTGGCCTGAAACTTTCTTTGTGCTGAAAACGTGATCCTGGGTGTGCAGGTGTTCGTGTGCTTATGGCGAAGATTTTATTTGCCACTTGGAAACAAGGTGATTTCTGCTGAGGAACAAAAAGGGATGGGCTTTCTTGCCACTGGTGCACCTTGGAAATGCAACACTTGAACCCTTCACCTGCTGCTCCACCATCCCTTTTCCTCAGTCCCTTTTATATTTTATTTTTACATCTACAGGTGAATAACTATAAAAATATTGGAAATAAGTAAAGCAGCTTACTGGAACACAGCCAGCTGTTCCCCACTGCAGGCAGGATTAAAGTACATCTGCCTTTTAGTCCCTCTATGGTCTGGAAAATGATTCATTTTATTCCAGAGCAGATAGAGTTGAAATAAGGTGCTTGACTCCATCAAAGGTTGCAACCAGTGGAACAAAGCAAGACAACCAAGATTTAAACTCCCTGGTATTATTCACCTTGTAGTCACAGACTGATGTATTTATATATTTTGTGTTGTGAGGTGAACAAGAGAGGGGTTATTCCGTGAAACAGTTTGCTGTAAGAAGGAGAAAAATCTACATGAAAGGAGTCTGCTAATGCTGTTTCCATGTGGAATGTCTTTATGGTTTTCTTATCCCCACTAGGACACACACAGAGATCCCCAGCCAAATAACAAAACCACTTGTTTTTCAGCCTGAAAGTCAAAGCAGTGTTTATCCACTCTTTAGGGAATAAGGAATTTGATGTTCTTATTTTGGATGTTTCTATTGCATCGGCATCCTTGTTGCCCAAGAGATGAAGTCCAAGTGGGATTCAACTGAAGGAAGAAAAATTCAGTTTGTATGTTTAGGTGGTGTAACTGATGCCTTGGTGGGAAGATTATCACAACTTCAGGACAAGTCAGAATCTTTCTGATGAATATTGATGCCAGGGAATGTTCAGTGTGATGCATGTGAATAAACGTGGCACTTGACAAACTTCTCAAATCCTACTGCATCAAAGGTTCCATATACCCTTTGCTTCCCCCTCTCGGTCCCTGTTGATTGAGGAAACTTTAGGGGATTTTTGGGTATGTTTTTTGCCTCACCCATCTCCTCCCATGTCACAGCTGGTCTGGAATGTACAAACTGCTCTTCAGCTGCAGGAACACCTGATGAGAATCATGTTTTATAGCCAGGCCATTTTCCTTAACCATCTGGAGAGGGTTCACCATGGGCCCATGGGAACCCACTCCAGCTCCCAGCCATGTCCTGTCCATAACACCACTGGCCAAAAAAGCCAAGGAATGACACAGAAGCTGAGTGTGCTCCCCCTTGCTTGCCATGGCTTTTCAGCTGGGTGGTGCTTCTGGACATCAGCTTTTCTCTCAGGGAACCTGCAGCTTGGTTTCTGCTGCCTGTGGGCAATTGTTGTGCTGGTACCCCTGATGGTCTCCCCTGGTGGAGCCCTTGAATGGCCCTTGGGGTAAACCATGTCCAGGGAGAAGTGTCTAGATATGGAATCATAGAATCACTAAGTTGAAAAAGACCTCCAAGATCAAGTCCAGGCTTTGCCCACTAAACCATATCATGAAGTCTTCTTGTTTCTTGACCACTTCTAGGGATGGTGACTCCACTACTTCCCTGTGCAATCTGTTCCAGTGCTTAACCACCTGTTCAGTGAACAATTTTTTCCTTATATCCATTCTGAACCTCCCCTTCACAAGTTGAGGCCATTTCCCCTTGTCCTATTGCTAGTTGCCTGGAAAAAGAGGCTGATCCCCATTTCACCATAACCTCCTTGCATGGAGTTGTAGAGAGCAATAAGGTCTCCCCCAAGCCTTCTTGGAGAGAAAGATGGGAGGTGAGAAGGTCCATCTGGAGAAACAGGCTCTGGAAGACCTCATACTCCTGTTGAGAAACCTTCATGATGCCTGTTTATCTGGTTGTTCCCATGTGCAGTGGCATTTCCCAGGAGGCACCCACAGTCTCATCTTTCTGTTGACAACTTTTGGCTCCCCTGACAGGTCGTGTGTCCTCCTGATGTCTGTGTGACATCCAGCACAGAGGGGCCTGAGCAGGACCTTGCAGGTCCTACTTACAACTCTAAGCACCAGCAAGACAGTGGTAATTTGCTGGAGAACTACGTGAACTCACAGGATTGTATTGCTCAAGTCAAAGTAGAGAGAAGTAATGAGAATGATTGGCTGGGTGGAGTTAATTGATTCATAATTTGTGGCTTGTTTACTTTTTTCCCCAACTGTGAATTGGCAGGATTTTTCTTTAAATCCTATTTGAACTTGGTTATCCTCAATTGCTTCCTCTAAGAATTTCTCGGAGCTCATATCATGACAGATTATTCGTGAGCGGTTCACTGCCAGTAGCAGATATCTGAAAATGGCAACGTTTTGCCTGGAAGTGCAAGCGATGCTGTACGAGTGTGTTGTCTAGCTGGACAGATACAAATTGCAGTTCTAGATTGCTCTTGACCTCGTGGTAGGATGTGCTGTTTGCTGAACCTGGGTGCTGCTAGGAATGATTCTCCTGCTGAATGAGTTTGGGAGGGTGTCTCAGAAGGCAGAGGGGGCAGGAAGGTTTCCCAAACAAGACAACAGCCCTGTGGGGTATTTGCTCAGAAATTTTGTCCTTGCCTTGCTTTTGTCGTTGCCTTGTTTGTGTGTGCGTGTGTTTCTGTTTGACTCAAAGTTCATTGAAGGCTTTGCTAGAAGAGCCCCTTCAGCCATAACCTTTAAAACTGCCATGTGAAGTGCAGGGGTTGTCAGGAGAGCGACTCTCTGGAAGTGACACGGTGGCAACACAGTCGAGGGTTTCATCCCTCTCCGTTCTCCAAGGGTGCCTTGCTCGTGCAAGGAAAATCTGAACTTAGTTTGTGTTTTCCCCACTTCTTTCTCCAACATCAGTGCTCTTCACCCACCCTGGGATCTTGGCAGTTCTTCCCGTGAAGTTCCAGGCAGAGCAGGCTCCTGTCTCCTTCGTGGCATTCCCTTTTGCTCAGCCAGTGGATGCAAGTGCCTTTCTTCTTAACAAAAGTGAACGTCTCTGACTCAGAGGAAGGGGTTGCTTTTGGTAAGTGTGTTTTGCACAGCCAGCTCTGCCTGCAGGAACCCACCTGCAGCAGAGGCAGCTGTAGCAGCAACATCCAGCCAGCCCTGTGTGCTGCAGGACACACCTTTGCAGAACAAAACCCCATCATCCCCTTGACTTATCGGTCTTAAAGCTACTTAAAGCTTGGCTGTGCTTTGTCTGCATCACACTTGGCCAGGGGGACCAAGAAACATCTTCAAGAAAGAACATCTTCTTTCCATTGCCCAGTTGGTGTAAGCTGTGATGCTCAGGACAGGCAGCTCCTGACGCTGAAGGTGTTGGAGGCTGGAGCTGTCCTGGTGAAGCACCCAGGAGCAGCAGGAGTTATTCAAGGCAGGTGCCTGATCTTTCTGTCCTTGGCCCCTTCAGCTCTGTAATAAATTGGTTTGGGTGTTATAATTGCATTCCACCTCCATCCTTCTTCTCCTTCCCTCCCTGCTCCTTCCACCCATTCTCAGTGTTTAATTTATGCAAGCTCTGCTGCAAAGGAAACTCTGAATAAGAAGAAAAAACAAACCACCAATCTGATAGAGACAGGAGGGGAATCCCATTGCTCTTTACATCATTCCCACCCATATTTTGGGAAAGGGTGGAAAATCTTGCAGTTAACGTGGTTTTAGCTGCAAAACAGAGCTTTGTAAATGCAGCAGTGAGTGGGGTAGGGAGAGAGCTGGGATGTTCCTTTGCTCTGTGGGAGCATCCCAGGTGACCCAGGATGAGGATGAGTGGGGAGCAGAGGATCTCATTAACCCTCTAGCACTCAAACCATTAAGCCAAGCATGCTCAGTACGAAGTTAGCAAATTATATATTTATATTTTCACATATTTTTGTATTTTTTATATAGGATATCATAGAATGGATTGGGTTGGGAGGGACCTTAAAGACCATCTAGTTCCAACCCCCTGCCATGAGCAGAGATGCCACCCACTAGATCAGGTTGCTCAGAGTCCCATCAAACCTGACCTTAAACACTTTGAGGGATGGGTCATCCCCAACCTCTCTGGGCAACCTGTGCCAGTATATTTTCCATGTTATAATTGCACACATTTCTTTGCTTGTTTTTATTCCCTTCCCTGGTGGTTTGAATGCATTGCATGTTGGTGCTGCTTGGTCCTTCCCTGCAGTGTTTCTCTTCGGTGCAGTTCCACACCAGGTGATGCCCATGGAGCTTGGAAATGTAGCTGGGAGGGGACTTTCTGCTCACATAAATGCCAGGTGACTGCTCAGGGCAGCCTGGCTGGTTGAGAAACTTTTTCCTTTTTTCTGGGGGCTTGTTTGTTGTCATTAGCTCTTTGTATTTTCTGTTTGTTTGTTCTGGTTAATTTTCTTCTATGGAGAACAAAATAAGGACAGAGTGCAGCTCCTCTGAACATGATCAACTCCCTGGAAGGTTCCAGGAGCAAGAAATATGAGCGTTTGGCAGCACCTGCCATCATTTGAGGATGCTCCAAAGGCTCCAACAGGACTTGCTTTGTTGCTTCTGTTTAATCAGCAGGTTTTTAATTAATATGGAAAAGGTCCTAAATAAAGCTTCTTCCCTTTTTTTTTTTTTTCCCTTTTCCCCACTCCCCATCTGTCAATATAAAACTGGTGAAAGCTTCAGGCCATGAAAAATGCCCAGAAGTTTGGGAAAGCAGCCAGGCCAGGGATGGGAGTTGCCTCTCTAATTACTTTTATTCCATCTTCAATTCTTTGCATGTTGGTCCAGCACCTTTAAGAAACTGCTGCTGCAGTGTGTTGGTTTTATAGCTCAGAATAATCTTTAATAATCCCTATCATTTTGTATTTATATGATTAGTTTTCTCTGGTAGCATTCTGCAATTCACATATCACGTCCAGAAATGGTGATTCTGTCACAGAAAGAAACAACACACCAAAAACTGGATTTTCTTTTTAATTGAGGTTTCTAACCTTAATTACAGCAGGCTGTTGGTCCAGCAAACTTTTTGCTTGAGGAAGAAATCCATTGACAGCATTTTCACCTCGTTGAAAGACATAAAAATGAAACGCTGGATATTTTGTTCTTGTTTGCTAATGCAGAGAAATAGCAATTTGGAGGATGAATAATGGAAAAGGGTCCTGCTAGTTCGTGGGAGAAGTGAGTCAGTCTTGCTTGCTGGAGCAGACTGGAAGTTCACCCAGAAAGAAGCACCTCTTGCCATGAATGAACGAAGGAAAATGTGTTTGGATGTTGTTTTTAATAACAGATGTGACATTTTGGAGCTCCTGGGTGGCCATGTGGGAATCCAAGGAGTGTGCAGAGAGAGACTGTAAAATGGAGCTGTGCACAAGTGAAAAGCAGGAGTAGAGGTATCCTGAGGTTCCTATGAAATAGGGAGGTTTTGGCTTTGCTGATTATACACACACTATTGTACCTTTCCACCCAAATTCAGCTTTTTGGGTTTTTTTGGGTTTTTTTCCCCCTGAGCAACTAGGGCAGGATACACAGAAAGCTGGTGGGTTTATAAATCATGGATTTGTTGGGTCAGGCTGAAACTTGTGATTTTTACAGAGACAGAGAGGAAAGAGGGACAGTGTAGTGACAACCTGTGGAGGCTGGAAGGTTATATGTATCCCTTTCCCTTTTCCCTTCTCCTTTCTCCTTCCCCTTTTCCCTTTCCTTTCCCCTTCTCCTTCCCTGTCCCATTTCCTCCCCTTTCCTTCCCCTTTCCCAGTGGCTCTGGGAGGGAGACACAGACAATGTCTGTCGGGTGAAGCAGGAGAGTAGATAAATATCCTCAGGAAGATTTCATCCTGCTTTTATTTTCTCTTTCCCTTTCTCTTCCTTTCTTCTTTCCCTCCATGGGAAGCCACGTGCAGGTGGAGAAGGCTGTACTTAGAGGCTGTTGGTTTAAGTGATGCAGGATGGAGCTTTGGGTTGCTGAGGACAGAGAAACCTAAACAGGTTATTCAGGTGTTTTGCAGTCCAGAAAAAAAAAATAGAAGAAACAAAACAAAACAACCAATCAACTAAAAACAATCTTTAAAAAAATCCTTTTGTAGTCAATAATAAATCTCACCGGTTTCTGCAGACCACAGACTACCACATTTATTAGGGAGAATATGTTACAACCAACACAAGGTAATCAAGTGTCCCCTCATGGTAAATACATAATCAAGCATAAAATTACCCAGAAATGTGGGTTCAGGAAAGGAAAAAAAAAAGGTTAGAATAGGGAGACAATCAATTCACAAGAGAGAGGAGGTGTGTGTGCACCTCCAGCAGTGGACATGAAAACCAGCAGGACACATTGCAGGAGGAATTGCATTCAGTAATTTTTGGTACTCATGCATGGAGGTGGAATTTTCTTTGGAAGATACCTTGTGGTCACACAAATGAGCTGAAAGGCAACAAATGGGATCTGGACAACCTTCTGATGTGCTACAAGAGGGCAAACTAAACTCTCTATTGTAAATTTATGAAATTCTGGCGTGATGCTGCCCAGACTAATTTCTCTGGGCCAAAAGAAACTGTTCTGCGTGAATGGCACTTAAATATCCATGTTTTAAGGCTCAAAAGTGGTGATCTTCTGTGCATTTGTATCATGGCCTGTATCACCACTTACAGAGAAATATAACAGAGATGAATAATAACATTTTTCTTATTAGCTTCCTTTTAAGGTGGGTGAGTCTGAACTTGAGCAATTTGCAGCACAGCAGATCTGAGCCAGCATCATTTGCACATTAATGGCTGAAATCAAAGCTGGGGTGAACGCAGAGTTGTGGATTTTATTTTATTTTTTATCATATGTTTTTTTTTTGTTTTCTGCCATTAGAGACTTCCATTATTTTATTTTTTTTTTTTTTTTTTTTTTTGTGCATTCAACTCTTTGTACCTCCATTTTTTCTTCTTTTTTTTCTTTAAAGTCAGCTTGGGGATTCCGAGTGCTCTACAAACAAGAAAAAAAGAAACAGCTTCCATGTGCAAATGTCCATTTCAGGTGGTGGAGGAATGTTTCAAAAGGTGCTCATATATTGAATATCTCAGTGTTGCAAGAGAGGAAGGGACAGGTTGCAAAGAGCAAGTGGAAGAACAGCAGGATAAGGGGAAAATTCCACAAATGTGTGAGACAAGAGCTTGGTCAGAAGAAGAGTTATGGGAACAGGGTTAAGCATTTGGAGTGGTTGGACCCCAACTTTCTAATTTTACCTTTTGGCTGCTGGGTTTTATATCTGGTGCTGCCTGTGGTGGATGAGCCTCTGCAAACAGCCGAGCACCCACCCAGCTCCTCATTCCTGCCCTTCCCAGCTGGAAGAGAGGACAAAATAGGATGGGAGAGCTGACAGGCCAAGATAAAGACAGGGAAATCACTTATTAATTACCCTCACGGGCAAAACAGGCTTGACTTGGGGGGAATTAATTTATCGCAATTTAAAATAGATTTGGGTAGGGAGAAACAAAATTAAAATTAAACCCACACTTTCCCTCCATATCCCAGATTTATTCCCATGCCCAAGGTCATCCCTTCCCTCCCCTCTCCTCTCCCTCATGGGAAGCAGGAGGGATCCAGCTGTGGCTATTCCACCCCAGCCCCTCTGGGCTGCTTCTCCCTCCTCACACCTTTCCCTGCTCCAGCACAGCCCTTTTGCCTCCACTGTGAATTCAAACCCTGCATAGCAACATCCCAGACTCTTCTCTAGGTCCCAGAGCTGCTGTAACAAAGAAAATCAGGAGTTGTTTCAAGGCATGACCTGCAATAAAATATGTTTTTCCAAATTTTCTGGACAGGTAAATCTTCCATTCTAATGTTTTACCTTCACAACATAATGTTAAGAGTCTTATATATTCTTGCATAAAATATATTTGTTTGTAGTTCTGCTTTCCTGGAAGAAACACCCTA
This sequence comes from Margarornis squamiger, assembly GCA_035222235.1. Lineage (NCBI taxonomy): Eukaryota > Metazoa > Chordata > Aves > Passeriformes > Furnariidae > Margarornis > Margarornis squamiger. Next base: position 148,712,417 of record JAWWTY010000077.1, on the reverse strand, counting down.
CTAGGTGAGACACCAGGAATATTTTAAACTCCCATTATCAGACAAATTTTGTGCAAAGGCAAGAAAGATGTGTGTTTATAATGCAATAATTTAGGTAGAGCAGCACTAATGCAAAGTCGAACACGGTTGGTCCTTTGCATTCTGTTCCTAAATTAAAACACAAAAAGTTGAACATGGTTGGTTCTTTGCATTCTGTTCCTAAATTAAAACAAAAAAAAATAAGAGGATCAAACAGCACAAAACCATAAACAAACCCAAAAAAATCCTTTTAATATTTCATGGAGAAGAGCAAGAATGTGATTTATTTGTATAATTTAAACACTTCGACAGAGAGAGAAGCAACAGTAGAATGTAAATAGCTCCTGGGGAAGAGGAAGGTTTCTTTTTTAAGGACTTCAGAGAGCAGAGCTGGTGTGTTGGGACACCCTGCTGTGGGCTCCAGCCACTGCTTCCAGAAAAGCCTCCAGATGAGGGGTTACTGATCTAGGAAGCAGAGCTGGGAAACCCTGGGAAGCTCCGTGCCAAAGGAGAAATCTTTCCTGGGTTTGTGTGACATGAGCTCATCGTTTTCTGCTGAGCATCAGTTTTTAACTTCGGTTGTCTTTGCTGCTGCAAGGACCAAAGAACAACCCTCTGGGTGTCAGAGGAGCAGGAAGGCTGTGCTGGGAGACACTGTCCATGCCATGGGGTTTGGAATTCTGGAGGGGACATGGAGAAAGGTGTTGCTGCTTTCTCTCAGGAGCTTCAGTTTTTGCATGCCAGGGGTGCAAGTTCATGGAAACGTAGAATGACTTGGGTTGGAAGGGACTTTAAGGATTATCTAGTCCCATCCCCTGCCGTGATCAGGGACACCTTCCACTATCCCAGGTTGCTCCAAGCCCCGTCCAACCTGGCCTTGGACACTTCCAGGGATGGGGCAGCCAGAGCTTCTCTGGGCAACTTGTGCCAGGGCCTGCCCACCCTCACAGGGAAGGAAGATTTTATTCCTAATATCTAAGCTAAACCTTCCCTCTTTCAGTTTGAAACTTCTCCTCATCCTGTGACTCCATACACTTGTCAAAAGTCCCTCTCTGTCTTCCTTGTAGGCCCTCTTTTCTCTGGATTCTCTTCTGATTCCTCACCAAAGCTGGCAGTAGAGTTGGACCTAGTGTGGTCGTGACTGGGTGCAGCACTGAGAAGTGGGACAGTGACCTCCCCATGTCAGGGTCCTTTTGGCACAACATTTGTAATCAATTCCACTGGTCTTTGGGTGACCTTCAAGTGTTTCTGCAAAGTCACCAATCAGAATGACCCAGGGCCAGCCAAGTATCATGGAATCACAGACTCCTTGAGGCTGGAAAGGACCTCTGAGCTCATTGAATCCAACTGGTAACCCAGCATTGCCGTGTTCACCATGAAACCAAATCCACATCCACACACCTCTTGAACACTTCCAGGGAGGGTGATTCCACCACTTCAGTGGGCAGCCTATTCCAGTGCCTAATCCACCCCTGCTGGACTGTTTTGGAAACAGGTGCCTTCTCTGGTAATTACATGCATGTAATTAGAGCCTCATATCTTGTGGTTGATGAGCTTTTTAACTCTGGGACACGTCGGTGTTCTTTGGTCACTCAAGATGATGCTCTGCCTCGCAGGCTTCGATGTCATCAGTGGAACTTGTGATCTTGTGGATGAAAACCCACCATGGGGTTCAATAAACCAGAGTTTCCATAATTCCCCACTGTTTTGAACATTTAGCAACTGTTCCTCATGGCTGAGCATTTGGTTTCCAGCAGCTGAAGAACCAATGCATGGAGCTGTGCCTTCCTTACCGGAGAGAAACCAAGGGTTAAATTGCCCAATGCAGCCAAAAAATTAATCTATTCTTTAATAATTGAGCCCAAAATCAGCTGTTTCTTTCTTTTTTCTATTTTCCTCTTCCTGGATTTGTTGTTAGACTGGCAGGCCACTAATGAGCACAGTATTACCTGTTTTACCCTTTAGCTTTGATTCAACGTTAGCTTTTCTGCTGGAATTCCCTTGATTCTTCCCAAATGGTGTCACAAATCAGCACTAATGAGCCAAATCGCTGCTCGCCCTGCTCTTTCACAGTGTTGGTGTTCATGTTACTGAGGCTTGCTGGATTTAATCACATTTGAGCTGCTATTTTTGGGGTGGACATTCATTTCCGCTGACTTTCAGGGAAATTTGGTATTTCAGTGTTTTTCAAATATTTTCCAAAGGTAGAAATAAGCTACAAACACTCCTGATTTATCTGAATTATTTCTGAGTTCAGTCTCTTGTCCTGTACCAGCTCCATTGTTAAAATTAACTTTTGCCTGCCCCCTCCCTTTCTTTTTCTTAGTTACTTGGAGTATTTTTTTGGCTCTTGATTTCTTGTATGATTTTTGGTGGTGTTGTCGGGGGGATTTTTATGTTTTTTTCCTCTGGTTGATTGGTTTTCCTTCTTTTTTCCCCCAATTTTATATGGAGTGTTTTATACAGTTCTTTCCTCCATATAGGAATGGTGGACATCCAGGAAGGGATAACTTTGAAATTCCTACATGTTGTTGATATTTTATGACCTCTTACAAATCCAGTTATTTACCCTTCTCTTTTTATACTTACATATCTTTTTTAAAAGCAGCAAGGTTCTAATTTTTTTTATCATTTTTTAGCTAATTTTTTGAGTTTTTATCTTTTTTTTTGAGTGGTGATTACACAAGCAGCCACTAATTTTGAGTTCTTTGATCAGTTCCTCTCTATCAAGATGAGGTCTATCACAAAATTCCCTTGAGTGAAGCACAATGCTTGCTGAGATAGGAAGCTTGTCAGATGTTGTATTAAATAATTCCAGGGATGTTTTAGTCCTGACAGGAGGAGACTTCAAGAATGTGCCAGTCACATTGAAGGCCCTTAAGAGAACATTTTCCCTTGCACTTCAGAGGCAAGTGCTGGTCTTCTCTGCTGTTCCTCTGACTGCATTCTGCTTGTTTGTTGTCAGTGTGGAAGTACTGTCATGTGGTTTTGAATGCTCCTGCTTTGTTGGCCAACTCTTGAAGATGTTACATAGAAAAGTCATCTCCTGAGTATGCAAAGCCCTCTCTATGTTTTCAAAGAATCATAGAATGGTTTGGGTTGGAAGGGACCTTCGAGATCCTCTCATTCCAATCCTCCAGCATGGGCAGGGTCACCTTTTTTGATGGCATCCATCCATATGTGGCTATCAAATCTTCCCTAATGGGAGAGCTGATCTTCACTGTAGGCTGGGAATATTTGGACCATCTCAATGCTCTTTGGACGAGCCACTGGCTGAAATAACTCAGTCCTGTCTGAGAGGTTGACACTGATCTAATGAATCAACCCTTTTTATGAAATTCTTTCCTTTTCTGATGGTTGTCCTGGAGTGTAATGAAGCTTCCATCCCCATCTGCCTCACTGGCTGAAAAGGTCTTGGTTGACTTAGTCGTGTCATGTGTCAAAGAATTATTCAAATGCTTTAGAATTTTACTTCATTAAGTGAAAAAGTTTGACAGGTTTCTGCTAAGGACAGTGGATGTGGTTTCTGGGTTTTCCCATGGGTAAAAATAGCATGAGAGCCTGGGCTGGACAGTGATAGCAGAGAATTCTGACAGAATTATGAGAGGAAGAAGCTCTCTTGAGACCACAGCTTGAAATCACAGGCTGGTGCTTACTCTCTCCAGAGGATTTTGGGTTGTGGTTGATGGGCCTTATCTTTATTTTGTATTCTTGTGCCTCTCTTTGGTTCATTACAGACTTGTTTTAGAGAGGAACAAATCCATACCACAGTTGGAACAACATATTGAGACTCACTTGGGAAATCCAAGTATTTTAAAGAGGCACTGAAAGGTGTCTCATTTTGAGGTTGTTTTAAAAGTTAATTAACTTAGAAAATTGAAATGAATGTGTGTACTTTGGAATTTTCATAGAACCATGGAATGGTTTTCGTTGGAAGGGACTTAAAAATCATCTCATTCCAATCCCCTGCCAAGGGCAGGGACACCTTCCACTAGAGCAGGTTGCTCAAAGTCCCATCCAACCTGGCCTTGAACACTTCCAGGGATGGGGCATGTATTTTAGATACATACACTGACATACATACAAAACTGAAATGTTTTTCACTGAAGGAGAAACTTGTGTTTGCAGAAGAGCTGGAGAACGACGTGCCTGAAAACTGAGCAGGTTCTTTCCTTTCAGAAAAATGCAGCTTTCAGACTGCTCAGGTTTTGCAAAGTAAAGTCAGTCTCGCATTAAGTGATCCTGAAAGTCCTTCAAGTTTAATTTGTTTGTGTCGGATCAATTGACAAATGGATTCTCTCTCAATACTCCACTTTTCCAAGACCCCTGACCCAAATATTGTGTCCAGGTCTGGGATCCTCAATATAAGAAGGATGTGGAACTGCTGGAGTGAGTCCAGAGGAGACCACAAAGATGCTCCATGGGCTGGAGCTCCACTCCTCTGGACAAAGGGTGGGAGAGCTGGGGATGTTCACCTGGAGAAGAGAAGGCTCCAGGGATACCTTAGAGCACCTTCCAGTGTCTAAAGGGGCTCCAGGAAAGCTGCAGAGGGACTTTGTGCAAGAGCCTGGAGTGCCAGGACAAGGAGGAATGCTTCCAGCTGAAATAGTGGAGATTTAGATTAGATATTAGAAAGAAATTCCATCCTGTGAGGGTGGGCAGGCCCTGGCACAGGTTGCCCAGAGAAGCTGTAGGTGCCCCATCCCTGGAAGTGTTCAAGGCCAGGTTGGATGGGGCTTGGAGAAAGCTGATCTAGTTAAAGGTGACCCATGGCAGGGGGATTGGAACTATGTTTCCAACCAAAACCATTCTGTGGTTTGGTTTGATGTTGTTTTGTAGAGTTTTTTGTTTGTTGGGGGTTGGGTTTTTTTGTGAGTTTTGTGGCTTTGAAAAGCTTTTTAACCTTTAAATTTCAGAACCATCAGTTGAGCTTGGAGAGTCCTCTGTATATACAGGAGGCAC
>JAWWTY010000077.1:148680721-148704627 GCA_035222235.1 Margarornis squamiger | reverse complement strand
TTATCCCACTTGCCTTCACCTTGTCACCTTTTATAGCAAACCCACAGGTATCAGGCACTGCCTGGATGCACATCCTGGAACAAAAGGGTTGAATTACTGATGTTGCTCCTTTTGCAAAAGCCCTGCCTGGACCAACAGGATTATTTACAGTTTAAAGGTTCCTGCTCCATCATTTACAGGACCACAATAAACATGAAATCAGTCTGCATGTTCTGTGTAAATAAACTGCTCCCTCCTCCCTGAGGAGCTGAGTTCTGTAACTCTGGTTGTTGGCAAACGGAACCTACAGATTTAGGAGCAGAAAACTGAGAACTTTTTTTGCTGATCTTAAATGAAAAAGAGGATGTTTTACCCTTATGACACATGATTAAGCATCTTTTGGTATGTAGAGACAGCAATGTCATGGGACTGGGCTGTTAATTTATTATGTGAGTGATGGTGGTATCAGGCTGTGCTTATCTGAGCTAAGCCTAATTTAATGATCAAACTCTTGAACTTGGAATATAGGGAACAACTTTGGGCTAAATAAAGCAAAGGGACAATATATTTCTTTTGTAGACTCTTAGAATCAACACTGGAGTCACCTGCAGTAATTAAAGCTGAGATTAAAGTCTTTGGGGTTTGTTTTTGGTGTTTGTTGGGTTTTTTGGGGGTGGGTTTTTGGCCTTTTTTTTTTTCCTAAATAATGTTGTTATATCTTCCATGAGGGTTTAAAAGCAAAAAATAAAAATAAGGCAGGTGGAGAGCCTTTGGTTTCCACCTCATCAAAAAGAAACGTAAGTTTTGGTGACAGAAGATCTGTAAATATTTTATAGAATTCAGCTGGGGATCCATCTGGACCAGATTTCTTTTTTTAGCCTTTCCTTCTTTTATATTTTCTCTTCATTTTATCTGCAGAGAGCGACTAGCTCAACTTTTTTGAATTGAGTGTTTGAGAATGGATTTTTAAATGTTTTTCCTGCAAAATAATGGCCTGTTGCAGGCATGTGTTTCCTTAGGGGAATTTAAGGTGGGAATACCCCTCCCTGCTGGGGCTGACACACTCTCTGTTCTGCACTGAAACAATTTATTCTGCAACATCTGCAATATGTACATTGCCTGGCAAAATTTAATTGAGGGAGGGTTTTATGATACTTAGTTGAAATAACACCACCTTCTGATTTTTATGGGGCTGTCATCATGAGGGGCCAGATTCTCATACCTTTTGTTGGAAACATTTCCTCCTTGGATGAAGGCAGCAAAAAGAGGGAGGCGCTGCTCAATCTGAATAAGCATTTCTGGTCTCATTGTGGAACGAACCCATTAGACACAACTCCCTGCACTCTCCCATGATCTTAATTGCCTGAATTGTTTGTGGTTTCATTTGACCTTAAACTATTTCCTTTATGCTCCAGTTGCGGTGTTTTTATTTTCTTCCTCATAGTTGATTTGAAAGGTACAATGAATAAGCTTCTCTATATTCTTTAAACTTACAGAGAGTTTTCATCTTTGCATGGCTGGCATGTCTTTTGAGTATTATTTTTTTTCAAGGTAAACGTGATTTAATCAGGTTATTTACCAAGGGGAATACAAATCATAGAATCATAGAATGGTTTGGATTGGAGAGGACCTGAAAGATCATCCAGTTCCACCCCCTGCCATGGGCAGAGACAGCTTCCACTAGACCAGGTTGCTCCAAGCCCCGTCCAACCTGGCCTTGGACACTTCCAAGGATGGGGCAGCCACAGCTTCTCTGGGCAATCTGTGCCAGGTCCTCACTGCCCTCACAGGGAAGAATTTCTTCCTAATATCTAATCCAAACCTGCCTTCTTTGAGTTTGAAGCCATTCCCCTTTGTCCTGTCACTCCATACCCTCCTAAAAATGCTGGAGAAGAGGAGCCATGAGCTTGTGAGTGGTTCTGGAAATAGAGAGGTGTGTGGTGTGTCTTCAGAAGAGCTTTCTGTGCCTTGGGAACTCACCAGCCACCACATTCCCTTCCCCAAGGCTTCTCTAAGAGCTCTCCAAAGAGATGCAACCCTTCAGGGGAGATTGGATGGGACATGGACTTTGTGCTCCTTGGGAAGATCCAAGCTGGGGAGCTCTGCTCTATGGCTGTGATTGGTTCAGCTCCATGGTTTTACCTGGTCTGAAGTCATGTAAGTCCCATGTGGTCTCCAGTTCTCTCATTTTTTCCACTGTTTCCAGGAGTTTGGACTTTCCTGTGGTTTATTCACATGGGAAGGGAAGTGGCCAAACCTGTGAGAGATCTCCTAAATCCTCCACTGAAATAAGTGGGGAAGCAAAAACCTGTGGAAAGGATGAAAAGTCCTCCAGTTCTTACCCAGTTAATTTTTGCTCAGGTCTTCTTTCATTGTCTTTGTCACTTTATTTTTTTGGGAGCAGTGGTGGTGACAAACCTCCTCAGTTCACCATTTCTCTTTTGGACATTTCTCTTCCTGCACAAGCCATTCCATATTTTTTCACCTCATCCTTGCATTTTCAGTTTCATTTTCCCCATCAAAACCCTTTTTGCTGTCACTGGCAGCTCGCAGCTGTAATTTTCATGGATTATTTCGTGTCTGTGTACGTTTGGATGGTTTCCCAAAGCTTTGAATGTAACACAAGCAAACGGTGCAATCGGACACTGGAAATACAAGTTCTTTTGGTCCACGTCCCAACTCCATTACAGTCTCCTTGCTTTTATGTTTTGCTTATTTCTTTTTCAGAATGGTGCTTTCTTCAGGCTGAGAAAGGTTTTGGAGGCAAAAAATTTAAGTTAAAAAACTGGCTGTATGGCTAAAAAGAGCAAGAGGAAACAATTCTCCACTGTGGATCCTGTTGTTTACGTGGAGTCAAGTCACTAACAACACCCACAAAACAATAAAAAAATGGGACCAGTGAGATTAGACAGGCTTGGATAGAGAATAAAACAAATCCTGTGGGGGAGTCTTATTTCTTCTCAACAATGCAGCTCTGTGTAATGATGTGCTGGGAATGCCAACGTGATGGAAGTGCTGTGGGCATCACCATCCCTGGCTGAGAGCAGGTACAGCACAACAGGGTCTGTCTCTCATCTCACCTTATTGGGACCTGAATATGTTTATACCTCACAACCACCTTCATTCCCATTCATCCCTTACAGTGATGCAATTATACACCATAATTACAGTCTTTCTGTTGGAAGCAGTAAAATGAAGCACGACACAGATGCATCTTTTTCACGCTCCTCATCAGGTGTGAACTTGGCACCTGTTAGTTCCTCATGCCTGCCTTTAGTCTCTGAAGAGTGTTTACCTTCATAAATGCACTGATGGATTCAGGTCTGAGCCAGCCTGAGGACAGAAGGATGCTCAGCTGAGAGCCCTTGGTATGTGATGGGCCTCTGGTAATGCTCTTGCTTTCTCCTTTCTCTTTTCTCTTCACTCTTGGGGTTGGAGATCTGGTTATCTTCAAGTATGGCTCCTAGGGTTGTATCCAACCTTGTTTATAAGTCAAATTTACTGGGGTTGAGTGGGGGGCACAGTCATCATGGTCATAGAAAGAGGCAAGACAGAGCAGCTGACCAGAAGAGGTGAATTTCAGGTACCCTGGCAGCTCTTGAACTATCCAACTCTGCTTTCCTGAAGGATTTCCTTCTGGAATTGCCATATGAAGAAACAAACTGGGTCAGGGCAGAGATGTTTCTGTGGAAAATGAACCAAAATTAGTCCTGTTACGTGATTAGTTGTGGCTGGTTTGTGAAGAGACAGAGAACAGGGCAAACAAGGCTGCTCCCAGTGTTTTCCCACGTTCCCTTGTCAGAGGTGGTGCATTTAATACCACACAAGGGATTTCTAGTCTTCCTTTTTTCCTTCTTCTTTTCGTAGTCCTGTTGCATTTTTAAGCCTGTGTAAGAATTCAGGATGCACAACAGCCTGTGGAATGAAGTTCTTGATTTCTAAGTCTTTATCTCCTTTCTTTCATTCCTGTCTCATCCTGGATTTGCTTCCTTACCCCCCAGTTCTTGCACTGGAAAAAGAAAGGGTGGTTTGCCTTTTCAAGATGACTCAGGAATTCATGGAGTGTTATTTTATGGGATTTTCCCCCACTCCAACATTCTTTTCCCAATCTGACACGACCTTAGCTGTTTAGTTTTTGTGCTCTATTAGGAGGAGAGTGGCAGAATGAGATAAAACATGGAAAAGAGTGATAAAAATGATAAATTTTAAAGGTAAATTTAAGGGTTTATTTTAAATCTGTGGTATGAGTATGCTTCTTAGGAGCTGCCATCTTCCTCCACTCCCTCTCTCTTCTGAAAAATAGGTACCTCCTGTGTATTTTGACTTGCTGTCCAGTCTTCACTGAGTGCACTGACTGAAGTCTCTCCCAGCAGCTGCAGGTGCTCAGGCACCTTTTGCACACACTGAGAAATGAGTGTCAGTCTTTTCTCCCAGGTAACGAGTGATAAGACAAGAGAAAATGCTCTCACGTTGTGCCAGGAGAGGTTTAGATTGGCTGTTAGGGGAAATTTCTTCACTGAAATACTTGTCAAGCATTGGAAGAGGCTGCCCAGGGAAGTGGTGGATTCACCATCCCTGGAGGGATTTAAAAGATGTGTGGATGTGGCATTTGGGGACATGTTTTAGTGGTGGGCTTGTCAGTGTTAATGGTTGGACTCAATGATCTTAAAGGTCTTTCCAACCCCCAAAATTCTATGATTTAGGTGCCTTAATTTGAAGGTGGTTCCCACTCTTCTGCCAGCCCAGAAGGCTGTAGATCACCAGACAGATCTGCCAGCCCCACACACACCTCACAGGACATCTGACAGGGCACTTGGCACCCATATTTAGAGAATTGCATCCCACACTCTGTGTCCTGTCTTCATCAGGGTCTTATATACAGATAATTGTCTAAAAAATACAACAGCAAAAAAAAAAACCAAACAAACCAGCCTGTGTTTTTAAGGGCAACTTTTCTCTCCTGTGCAGGGTTTGCCAGTCAGCTGGTTTGCTTTGGCTCCTTCAGGGCTTGCAGTTCTTCTTGCATGAGTCACGAGCTGAAGCAAAGCTGCTTTTTCTCCGTGACATTTGCACTTAGTTCCCTTTGGTGCCATCATGTGCTACACGAGCTTATCAGCAGGAAGGAGGAGTCCTCCAATGCATGGAGAACAAAGCTGGGAAATGAGCTGAAACGGGGCTTTTTATGCTCTCTGCTTCATAACTCATTGGAGGCTGTGTCAGAGCAGACCTGACCCATATGCCTTTCTCAGCATGAGGGTGGATGTACCCCAAAATATTTGTCATTAGGGTGAAAGAAGGACGGGAAGGGGATGAGTTGGGCTCTCCCCAGGCTGCCTCGTGCTATTTTCTGTCTCTGCTTTGTTAGTGGAGCTGGTCTGGAGAAGACAAGCTCCTTTGACAGCACAAATTTACACATCGAGATGCTTCATGTGCTCTGTCTTGTCGTCCTTGCCCGTAAGCCTTCAGATGAGGTGAGATCTCTTTTCTCCTGCTCTGCTAATGCTGCACTCTCCTGCCCTGCCCTGCTGCAGGCAGGAGACGTGCCAGGAGGCTTCAGTCCATCGTGGAGAGCCTCCCCTCCCCAGCTGATGAGGGTGGTTGTTAGCATGTTTTCTTAGGATTTGGGCAAATTTGTTGCTGTGGTTTTCTGCTGCATCCCTCTGGTGAATGTCTATGGTGAATGTGTGTTTTGTGGTCCAAAACATCTCAATTGCTTGTTCTTCAGTCCACATTGCTTAATTCCATGCCTGCCTGGGTTTTTGCTCCTACTGTGGAACATCCCTTGCTTTAAAAACTTCTTTTTTAATTTAATGTTTTTTATTTGAGGAGGGGGGAAGTTGAAATAGAGCCAGTCAAGGTGCCCACCCTCCCTCATGACTCAGGGAGATTGGGTTGTGGTTTAAAAAACACAGGCAGAAAGTCCTTCTGTGAGCAGCAGATTGATGGGCTATTAAGAACCACTTGAAAGAATTAAAGGATCAACAATGTTGTCCATCAGTGAGGGGTTTTGACAAAAGCAAATGAGTTGGATAATTGACCATGGTTGTCTTACCTCAAATATGTACAGTGGCCCAGTGCAGGTTCAGTGGAGGGGTTTTAGCAAATTCACTTTAACCTGGCAGGAGAATTGGCTCACAGCCACTGCTGACTCTGGGCTCTGATTCATGGTGGGTGGCCACAGAACCCAGTGCAATCCTGAGGGTCTTTCTGCACTTTCTCATTGTTGGAGCACATGTTTTTTTTTTTTGCCACGTGGTTTTCCTTCATCTCCCAGTGTGGCCATTGTTCAGAAATCTTTTGTTGTCCTGTGTGAGGGGATGTAGGTGGAGTAACTGTAGAAGCACAATGGGCAGAGCAAGGAACAGAAATGTCAAAAGGGCTCTTGTCTGCAGAGGCTACAAGCTGACTCTCCTCACCTCTCCATGAGCTACAGGATTTGCAGAGAGGGAAAGGTGATGAGAACTTGTTTGGATTCAGGATTCCTAACGGGGTTTGCGTGGGTGTATAAATACATGTGACCACTGTGGTTTTTTGACCTGCCTTTGAGGTTATTCTTGGAGGAAGTCAAGGACATTGAGGTGCTGGAGCATGTTCAGAGGAGGAGAGTGAGGCTGGTGAAGGGTCTAGAGGGTAAGTCATACATGGAGAGGCTGAGGGAGCTGGAGGGACTCAGTCTGGAGAAAAGGAGGCTCAGGGGGGACCTTCTTGCTCTCTACAACTCCCTGAAATGAGATTGGAGCCAGATGGGGGTCAGTCTCTTCTCCCAGGCAACTTGCGACAGGACAAGACGAAACAGCCTTGAGCTGTGTCAGGGGAGGTTGAAGTTGAACATCAGGAAGAATTTCTTCACTGAAAGATTTGTCAAGCTTGGAAAGGGGCTGCCCAGGGAGGTGGTGGAGTCCTCATCCCTGGAGGTGTGCAAGGAGCAGCTGGACATGGCACTCAGTGCTCTGGTCTGGTTGACAAGGTGGGAATCAGTCAAAGGTTGGACTGGATGGTCTTGGAGCTCTTTTCCAACCTTAATGATTCATAGTTATGCTATGGTTACATTGCATTTGAGTCCCTGCCAGCTGCTTCAGATTGTGTTGAACTCTTTTCTTTATATCCCTGAAATATTTGGAGATGTCTCTAGTTCTCACCTTGATTGCCTGGGTTTTTGGCTTCCTCTTTCTGCTTTCCATTGTGGACTTGGCAGTGCTTGGTTAACAGTTGCATTCAGTGATCTTAGGAGTCTTTTGCACCTTGAATGACTCTGTGATTCTGTCTTTTCAAAGGTGTCCTTTGCTTCCATGGTGCTGTGGGGGTGTCCCAAGCCACCCTTTGTCTGATGTCCATGTTCACTGACATTTGGTTTTTCTAAACATGTTCCATTTTACCTTCCTGAGTGTTGACCTCTGACGGGAAAGAAACTTGCAAACTGCTGCACAGCATCTCATTGGTTTTCTTTCACGTCCCAGTTAAAAAAAAAATAGGGTAAACCCCAACCCAAACCAAACTAAATGAAAAAATAATAATAAAAAAAGCAAACCAAAACAAAAATCTCACAAAAAAAAACAACAGGGAAAAAAAATTATAGAAAAAACCCCCACCAAACAGAACACACCTCCCTGTCTTCCATCTTTTCCTGTCCTGGACATTAGGCTTTGGACACCACTGTCCATCATATGGCCAATGTGATGGGTTTTTCATTCTCTCCTCACTACAGTCATGTCTACAGCCACTTCCACATCCAGGAGAAGAGGAAACAGCCTCAAGTTGCACTAGGGGAGGTTTAGATTAGCTATTTGGAAACATTTCTTCACTGAAAGGGTGGTCAGGCATTGGAACAGGCTGCCCAGGGAAGTGGTGGAATCACCACCCCTGGAAGTGTTCAAAAGGTGTGTGGGTGTGACACTTGTGGATTTGGCAGCTGTGAACACATTGGTGTTGGGTTAATGGTTAACTCAATGATCTCAGAAGTCTTTTCCAGCCTTAATCATTCCATGAGTCTCTGATCTATTGGCTTCATTTACAGTGGGCTTTTGCTGACTTCCATCATCTCCCATGATCTTGGTAGGAAACCTGAAATGGAGATAGCAAGTAATTTTCTGTTTCGTGATGAATTGCTACCAAATGTAGAAGTAGATTCTTTATTTCCCACTGGATACTTCAGCAGACCACACTGCTTCTCGTTTCTCCTTCTGCAAGGTTTATTTTTAATGGGGTGAACATTGGTACAGATGAGAACTCTGGCAGATGTATATTCTGATTGTGTGCATTGAATACCAATATTTCTACTTTGGGAAGTGCTACATAAGAAACAAGTTATGTTTGCTTATAGTGGAGCAGGATCGTGGGATTTAGGAATCTATTACTTTATTAATTTACCATTTTGCCCTGCATCTTCTTCCCCTGAAGCACTTCAGCTCTGTCTATCAAGATGTTTCTATGGACTCAAAATTTGTTGCCATCCTCAGATGCATTTTTCATTATTCTGTTGAAATCCAATATAAATTTATAAATGCCATTTCTAATTTTGTTAAGCTGACCCGGTGTGGTGCAGTTGGTCTTTGCCCATTCGTGCGTGTACATCTTTTATAATTAATAAGTTTACTCTAACGTCAGAGTAGCAAACTAGACACCAGTTCCCTCTTTCCTGAGTTCCTCCTCCCTGTTTTTTCGTACAGCAAATAGACATTAATATTCATCTTTTGTAACCAGTGAAAAGGCAGATGAACCTGGATTCTGAACTGACTGGAAATTTAATTTTGCTGTTCACTGAAATATGTAATACTCCTGTGTTTGTCTAGCATATGGATAGATTAAGGCTGTTCTACATGCAAGGTTCACAAAAAGTAAACAACAGGGCACAAACCAGCAAATAGAAGAAGGCAATACAGGTTAAAATTAGAGAGAAAACCCCTGATGGGTTAGAAGCAACACAGTTTCGGAGCATTTGTACTCGGGTAATTCAGGGTTGGAAGCTGCCTAGATCATCTAGACAGCATCTGGATCATCATCTTCTGCAGGAGCCAGAAGAAGTGTTGTTTAATCATGATATTAATGTCTGTTTAAAAAATAGGGAGGGTGACATCACATCTTGATCAAGATGAGCTAACAGTGACCTGCCACTAAGTCATCTTCACTGCCACCCATGCAGCCTGGAAGAGTAGGAAATGTGACATCCAGCTCAGTGGCCACAGACCCCAAAACATCTTTGGTCTCCCAAAGACTGTCTCCTTCTTTTCTCTTGACCTAAATTCCTCGGTATCAGGGAAGCCTGATTGCTTTTGCAGCTGTAAAGACATCTGGGTCCTGAGGGTTGACCTTGCCTGCACAATCACTCTGTCATTTATCACACTCGGCTGCTGCTTTGAGGGAACCAAAGTGTTTCAGTGCATGCTGCCTCGTGCTTTGAAGATGGAAGGCATCCATCATTCCATGGCATCTGTGATCTTCTTGTTAGAAAACTTTTCTAGCAGGTAGTTTTGCTGTCAGAAGTTTATACAGCTTAACTAGGGGGAGGGCCTATGAGTCTGAGGTTCCCAAGCTAAACAAAATATATCCAGCCCTTCTTCTTGGCATTTGCCTAAGGCCAAGCTGCCTCTGGAGCAGCATTTGAAGAGTGTGTTCTGTTCTCTTGTGACAAGACGTGCAGTCAGGTTGATGTGGAAGAAGAGTCTGTGCGTTGAAGTGGCAGCTGGGACTGACATGAAAGGAGCACAACCAGCTTGCAGATTTCTTGCCTTACTTCTCTTCCCTGTGTCTGATCCACAGACGTTTGTGTAGCGTGACATGTGTACAGATGACTTGCAGGCATCCGTTCCTTCCCACCTCTGGTGCTCGTGGTCTCCTCTTTTATGTTGCATTTCAGTCCATCTGATCTGAAGTCCTCTGACATCAACAGGAGGTCTTAGGTGGAGAAATCGTGACCTTGGTGGGGATGGAGGTGCCTTGTGGGGGACACGGAAGTGTCTGGTGTGCTGATGGGTGCTGCTGGCTGCAAATCTTGGAAATGACTGACTGCTGAAAGCAGGGATGAGGCAGAAACTGTTCCTGTTGGCTTTGCATAGTGTTGCTGAGCTGGTTGAAAAATGAGATCAGGCAAAGGCTGCAATCAGATGTGCTGAGAAGAGCCAGAGCTCTCAGTATCATCGCAATTAGAAGCACAGTGAACCATCTTTCTCTATTTGTGGCTCGGTGGATATCTCCATAAAATGTCATGGATGTCTTTTCTTGCTGTCTCTGACTTTTCAGCCTTTTCTGATCCTATCTGTTCGTGGGACAAAATGCTCTGCTCCTGGAGACATCTCCAGTGGCAGCTGTACCGTGGGGAAGAAAAACTTTATTAGAAAGCCATGAGATGCTTTCCTCAAATAAGGCTTTTGCAAGGAAGACTTCAAAAGGAGATTTTTTGTCATTGTTTCACAGAAAATGTCGAGGAGAGCAGAAACAGCTAATTTCTGGGATAGTTTGTGCTGCTTTTCCTTTGCACCTACTCCACGATGCCTTCAGGCTGTGGGCGTTCTGCTCTGTGGCACTTCAGCTGGAGGAGGGGAGACAAGAGCAGGGTTCAGGGCGTTGAGTCAGGTTGTTTACGGTCCTAAGTGACATCATGCCAGTCAAGTGCTGCACAAGTGTCTCTGGAAGCTTCTGGAAGTCTATTCAGTTTGTGCAAGGTCTGATTATAGATATAATGCCCTGGGGTTTTGTTGTTGTTTGTGTTGTCGTATTTTGTGCCTTGTCAACCTAGGCTAGACAGTGAGGTCCTCAGGCTGTGAGGGTAGGGATGATTTCACTCCCCAAGGACCTTCCATCAGCTTTAAAGCTTAACTGGGGAGCAAACTGGGAAGAAGCATCTGTATTGCTGCATCCCCAGTCCTACTACACACAGAACATTCCTCCTGGACCACTCCTCTGCCAGTCATTTCCTCAGCTCCTTGCACTGCTTTCCTCTCCTTGCCTGCCCAAAGCCACCCCAGAACATGATGTTAATATTATAAATATAAAAAAAAAAATCCAGAAGGGAATAAAATGCCTCAAAGCATGGACTGAAAAAGAAGAAAGTCATCTCCTACAGCTATTCTGACTGACCTCTGACAGCCGTGCTATGAGGCACTTGAGGGTTTGTGCAATTACACCAATTCAATGTTAAAATCATTGGGTTAAAAAAAAGCCAACAAAAGAAAACAAACAAACGAAGAAGTGCTTTAACAGCAGAGCTTGTTCATGAATTCAGGCTCTCTCAGAGAGAAGTAAAAGGCATTTTTTACAGGTGAACAGCATAAAAGTTTATCGAATTTTGGTTTTAGTAATTGAAAAAAAAAGCAAACCAGAGAAGAAAAGCTAAAAAGCAGCATGTCTGTGACATGAGTGACAGAGTCAACTCTGGGAGCAGAAGGCTTTGCAAATACGCCCTTTCCTCTCATGCTTTCAAAAAACTTTCTTATTAACCAAATTAGTCCTGGTTGAAGATGTCCCTGCTCATTGCAGGGGGCCTTGTGTTAGATGACCTTCAGAAGGTCCCTTGCAACCCAAACTCTTCCATGATCTGTGGTACTCTGCCAATAGGAGGGATCTGTATCTGCCTATCCATTTTACAGGCAGGGAGATGGAGGCAGCTGGAAGGAAAGCAAGAAAATGCTGAGTATTCTCCCTTGTGATTCATGTGTAAACAAGTCTCCTAATGAGAAATGAAAGGAGGTCAATCTGTTTCGTTCATCTGAGGGAAGGTTAAGAGGCAGCAGAGAGATCAAACAGCAAAATTCAGGAGTTGAGAAGACACAGATCTCCTGACAGAGTGGCTGGGGCTGATCCTTCATTAACTGGAGCCTCAGAGAGACTCTTGTGGAAAGAGGTGACCTGGTCTGACCAGAGGCTGTAGGGGTTGATGCATGAAAATGATTTATGGGAAATTATCTGCTCTTTCTTTATGAAGAAGGTCAGGCTGGTCAGTAAAAGGACTTTATTTGGGTGAAAACCTCAGGAAAATACATCTCAAACTGTTCATCCAGAAGTGTCAGTGTCGTCCCCACCTGGAGCGCTGCATCCAGCTCTGTGCCCCCAGCATAAGAAGGACATGGAGCTGCTGGAGTGAGTCCAGAGGAGATCATGAAGATGATCAGAGAGCTGGAGCACCTCTGCTTTGGACAAAGGCTGGGAGAGCTGAGGCTGCTCACCTGGAGAAGAGAAGGCTCCAGGCAGACCTTAAAGCCCTTTCCAGTGCCTAAAGGGGCTCCAAGAGAGCAGGAGAGAGGCTTTGGACAAGGACATGGAGTGACAGGACAAGGGAGAATGGCTTCACAGCCACAGAGGGCAGGTTAATGAAGATGGTAAACAGGATACAGTATTGACCCCAAGCAGTGTTGGCCTGTCATCTCCAGGTGTAAGAAGACCTTTCTCCATTTTGCCTGTTCCCAGGGGTGCTCTATCCTACCTCACATGCTCTCCCAGTCTCTCAGTTCATCTTTCCAGCTTTGGTTTAGAGCTATCCCTTTGTCTTGTCCAACAGGAATGAAGAGAATGTCTCCCCCCCGCTGTCTATTTTCAGCAGCCTTGCACAGATTTGGAGGCTCAAGTTTTTCTAACAATCTTCCTTCTACAGGAAAAGCAACCCCATTTACTCAATCTTTCCTGTCAGGGTGTGTTTTCTTGACCTGGTGTCATTCTCCAAGTTCCCTCTAGACTCTCTTCAGCCTCTGACAAAGTCTTTGCTGGGGCTTGTTGCCCAGAGCTGAGGACTCCGCAGTGTGGGGTCAAGCAAAAGCTTTGCTTTCCTTGTCAAGAAGATTGTAATCCTATTAATACACCCCCTGCTGACGTCTGCCACTGTTACAGGGAATGTCATTGCAGATTCCTGTTCAGCCTGAAGTCCATGGCATCTGTCCATCCCCCTCTGCAGCACTGGCCAGCAGTTCCCCATCCTGTTTGTGCTCTTGGTTGCTGCTACTAAATTCAGGTCCCTGCAGTTGACCTGAATTATGCAGTGTCTGATTGTCTTTGTTGAACATCACTTCTGGTTTGTGAGGATGGCTCTGAAGGCTGGGGCTGTTCCTGTTTGGTGTCATGTGTGTGTGTGTAACGAGGCTAATCCCAGTTCCAGCAGCTCAACTCACTGCTCAAAATACAGCTGGAGAGAGCAGAGCTTTGTGGGCCACACACAGTTTGTTCAGCAGTCCACTGGGAACATTTAATGGCATTAAACTGAAAGAGAGTAGGTTTAGATTAGTTATGAGTAAATAGTCAGAGTAATTGTCCTTCAGTCAGCCGAGAGGGCCAGGAATGGCTCTCAGGTTGCTTCAGGCATCATAGGAGGAAGATCATGGACTCCCAGAGGTGGGAAAGAACCTCAGGAGGTCATCTTGTCTAACCTCCTCCTCAAAGCAGGGTCACCTGGAGCAGATTACTCAGGCTGGTGTTCAGTCAGGGCTTGAATATCTCCGAGGACAAGAACTCCACAGCTTCTCTGTGCTGCCTGTGCTGATGTTTGAACCCTCTCACCATAAAACAAAACAAAACAAACCAGACAAGAAAACCCTTCATAAAACAAGCACAAAAGCCACTCCAAACACAAAACAGCTTTTTTTATTTTATTTTTTTGGTTTGAAATGGAATTTCCCATATTTCAATCTATTGCCTCTTGTCCTGTCACTGAGCACCACCAAGAAGAGTCTGACTCACTGTGTTTGCTTCTTTCCATCAGGTATTTATTCACCTTAATATCATCACTACCCCACATCCTTCTCTTCTCCAGACTGAATGCTCCCAGCTCCCTCAGCCTCTCTTCATATACCACATGCTCCCATCCCTTAATCACCTTCATGAATTGCTCCAATATGTCCATGTCTGTCCTCCTTTTCCATTTCTTTCCAGGGGGCTCATGTTTTTCTCAGTCAAACTCAACTTAAAAAATGTCCAACTTGTCTGAAGTGCTGTTGTGGCTTAACTCCAGCTGGGAACTAAGCTCCACAAAGCCACTGGCTCACCTGGCCCAGCAGGGTGGTGGAAATGAAAGAGAAGGGTAAAAGTGAGAAAGCCCCTGGGTTGAGATAAGAAAGTTTAATAACTGAGATATAGTAACAATAGGAGCAATTAACTTTTTTCTTCCATGATGAAACCTCACCTTTCATTCCTACTACTACTAATTCTGCCATCTGAGTGTCTCTAAATGCAGACTGATGGGTGTAGGAGAACTCTTAAGTCATTTTGCCTGCTTGGTTTTACCTGCCCATTTCTTTCCCAATCCAAGAAACAGGGACCAACTCTTTCCTTGAGATGCTGCATCTTATTATATTCATGGCATGGTGGACTTCTACAGGATAGACCAAGCAAGAAGCAGTTGCACGTCATTAAAATACAAATTCATGCCTGTGGCAGGATGGGTGTCCTTTTAGTCTGGTTTGGATGTGGTTGTTCCTTCATTTATATTTTAGGTGATGAAGATAAAGCTGTGATAAATTTTTTTTCTTTTTTTTTTCTTTTTTTTTTCTTTTTTTTTTTTTCCCCTGTGTCTAGTATGTTAGGAAATGCTTGTTCCAATTTGTACAAACTGCCTTCACAGTAAATTGGACAAGTCTCCCTGAGGAGCACTAGACAAAAGCCTTGGGAAGTGCCATGGGGATGGGGAGGGAAATGCTTTTATTGCCAATCAAATTAAAGGCATTTAGATCTGCTCTTAAATTTTCCTGTAAATATATTAGTGTGGGGTAAGAATGTGACTCCAGAGCCGTGTGAATAAGGGATATTTCAATAGCTTAGTAGGATGGGGTGGGAGGTGATTGTTGCTAAAAAGGTTGGTTAAGCTAAAACAAAATATTTCATTTTCAATTCTTTCTATTTTTCCTCCCTTAGGAGGAGAAAGAGCTTTAAAATGGAAACATGCTCTGAAAACGATAAATCAGCATGAGACATTTGGAGTGCTCTAAAAGCTCTCCTTCCACTTCTCCCTTTCCACTCTGTTGGAGAAAAAATAAACACATTCACTCTTTGCCAAAGCAACACTTGCCCAGTTGTAATCAAGTCATTTTACAACATGGTGTGGACTTTCACTCCGTGTTTGTTGTCTGTCTTGGGGAAGTTGTGGCAGCAAATGCCTCCACTTGCTTAACTCTAAAGAGAAAGGGTGGGTCAGGATCAACCTCCCTACAGAGGGTGTTTTCAGACTGACTGCTTGTCCCACATCCCTGCTTACAGTGGATTTAATCTGTAGCCACAATGGGAAGTAAAGAAAATAAGATAATCCCTCAACCCAGTCCAGAGACTTTCTTGTAATTGTCTTCCATGTGATGGGATGGGTTCATGGGTGATGATTTTAAGCTGAAAGACAGTAATTTAGAATAGGTATAAGGAAGAATTTTTTGAGATGAGAGTGGTGAAACACTAAACAAGGTTGTTCAGAGAGGTGCTCGATGCCACATGCCTGTAGATATTTAAGGCCAGCTTGGATGGGGGTCTGAGCAACCTGGTCTAGTGGAGGGTCCCTGTCCATGGCAGCAGGGTTAGACTATTTGATCTTTAACTGTTGTCCCTGCCAACCTAAAGCATTCTGTGATTCTGCCAACCCACTAAAGGTGCTGCAATGCTTGTTGGAGAGGGCGGTTTGTTGGCTGAGTTATTTTGTTTGTCCTCCAGTCAACAAGTGACGTTTGTATGATAGAGCAACTCCCTACATGAAGGGCAGGTGATATTCCCAGTCATCCCACACCAATGTGTCCTCTCCACTGGACACTCCATGCTGCAGCATTGCAGCATCACTGCTTGATGAAGGGCTGCCCGGAAGGCCACACTGTCTTATACCCTTTTTTTTGTTGGTAGACACACCTTTTTGAGTTTTTTCTTCTTTTCATAGCCTTGGTGTAAGAAAGCAGCAGCTGGGTTTGGTCCTGGAGCATGTCCCAGCGTCATCTCCACGCCTTAGGGCTGAACAATTTTTCATATGAAAGTCTTGGGACACCACTGATGTGCTGGAGGCTTTGTGGGGCCATGGTGAGACATTCCTGTGGATGGGGAGGTGGGAAGGAGGATGAAGTAGCCTTTTTCTGACAACACATTGATTTCATCCTGCTGCTGCTACCTTAGGCCTTGCAGCTTTTCAAGTTTATTTATTTATTTTATATTTTAACCAGCAAGGAAAAATAACTCTGACTCCAATATTTATACTGAAAGCCCAGGAGCTTATGATATAGCAGCAAACTGTCTCTTTTGAGAGCTCATCAGGACTGCAGCATGATGGATGGACTCCTGGCCAGCTGTGAACTGGTAATGTTCCAGAAGACAGCATTACCTTTTTTTTGTTGTTGTTGTTGTTTTGATTGAGTGCTCAGTCTTTGCCTGCCAGCTCAGGATCTCAAAGCACTTTGTGACCAGCGAGGAATTAAAAGTTGCCCTTTATCAATGGAGAAAATAAGACACAGGGAGGTCAAATGACTTGTTTGTCCCCAAGATCATTTGTAACCCAGAAGACCTGGATTTTAGTGCTTTTAATTTTTTGCAGGTGGGCATTCTGAAGTTGGGAGCTCGCCCTATGTTTTCTATTTGTCTTTTCAGTCCTTTTTTTTTCCTTAGACTAGTGGAGTTTAACTGACTTTTAACACGGCTGTGTCTGTCTTTTTCTCTGTTCTTTAGGTTTGAGGTGTAATCCCGCATCCATCACTATCTAGAAAATGTCTTATGGATCCATTGATGGGAGTGGATTTGGGAGCAGGAACCCATTTGGAGGCCCTTCAAGACAAGGCTATCAACCTCTCGGTGAAGTATTGATCCCTTGCTGTAATTTATCCCACCTGACTCCCCGAGGACTGAAGTTTTACTTGCTCAGGTTCAGTGTGGCTGGTATATAAATACCACAATCCCACCAGGGGTCATTTCTGATACTGATTTTCGAAGGTGGAAACCAAACTTGTTGAGTTTGATTTGTGTGATGAGGCCCAACATGTTACTGCACTCAGGGTTTGAGGCTGCAGCGTGGAAAAGCAGCACTGAGGAGGATTTTGGAGGAATTTTGGGGGACTGAAAGGAGAAATGTGGAATATTCACTAGACCTGCTTGTGTCTGTCTTCGTCTCCCCATGACCTTTGCAAGAAGTTGGTCTAAGTGGTTGATCTAGGGCTGGTTGTGGGTGCAATGATGATGGAAGTAGATGGGATGATGTGCAAAATGCAGTGGGCTGTGCATTCCCAGAGGGAAACGACTGCTCAGGAGGCTGCTTGAATCTGGGAAATGTGCTTGGATGTGGCAACAAGGTCAGAAACTTTCTCTGGAAATGCTGAAACCATAAACAGTGGCTTAGAAATGGCTGTGGGTTCTTTCCTTGTGGCATGTTTTTAAGCAGAGACCTGATGTGCTTTCCTTACCTGTTCCCTGCTTGCCCCAGAAGACTCTAGAAATGCCAAAGCAGACAGAAAAAAAGCTTCCACGTGCCAACCTGTGCATCTGAATTTGTCCCCAATGGGCAAGGCAAACCTGCTCTTCATAAAGGCAAATTCATGCTGGATCTGCCATAAAGTGGAGCACAGCTAATGGGTACAACCTCCTGCTTTTGTGTGACTCTGCTGTGTCCCGTTCCTGACACAGGCAGGTTGTAGGAGGCATCCTTTGGCAGAACTTGGGTAGCACAATGGTTGTCCCTGTTAATGTGAGGGTGGAGGTGGGAGTTTGGTCTCATCCTGCCCAATTCTGAGCAGCATGGGGAGGTAGAACCACATCTGCAGCTGCCCAGATGTGCACCAGATCCCGATCCAGATGGGTAATTGCTGTAGGGCTGTTCTGGGTTAATCTAGCCTGGCTTTCAGCAAGTCTTTTTAACTGGGGCATATCCCTCATTTCATTTTGGTCCTGGGTCTGGTTTGCACTGGAGGGTAAGGCTGCAGTGGCTCCTGTGTAGACACAACTGGGAGAGTCCAGACCTCTGCAGAAGCATCAGGAAAAGGGGTCCTGTAACACAGCAAAGGGCCCTGTTATCATTTTGCACCAGGGAAGAACATCACCCCTCTCTTCACCTGCCTTCGATTTCAACTGTGCTGTTCATTAACACAGCCTGACTTGGTTTTCATGTTTTGAGGCTTGCAAATGTTCTTTGGGAAGCATTTCTTTGTTTTGTAAATAGCTGCTCTCCCTGGATAGAAATACAAATAAAAACAACATAGAGGTTTCTCTTGGTTTTCTATTTTCTTATGAATTTGGGTGTAATTATGATTTTTTTTTTCTTTGAACAGGGAGAAGGTTTTGAAGTAAATGTGGAGTTGTCTGTTCTGTTGTAAATAGTGATTTCTAGGCTATTCTACAAGGCAAAATTAAAGGCATAAAAGCAAGGAAGAATGGCATACTTGGGCACAAAGAACTATGTGAAAAGAGAATTGAAATGTGGACTAGACAAATGATCAATCTCAGTGCATTGTAGCTTAGTTTAAAAAAGCATGACTATTTATTGTGCTGTATGAAAGGACCACTGTTTTTAATGCAAATGCACAGAATAACTCAAGACACCTCCAATCTCTAAATTTTTGAAGAGATACCTCATTGGGCCAAGCTTGCCCATCACTTGGCAGCTACTGATGTGACACTGAAGTCACCCTTAGTGGATTGCAAAGAGGAGCTGGTGTAGAAACATCAGCTTTTTTGAAACAACCACGTGCTGTTGGCTGTGCAACCAGAGCCCATTAATGTGTTGGCTCCTGGCTTGGAGTTGAGTGCTGGCTTCCCCCCATTCATGCACACATCATCTCAGGTGGCATTCCAATGGACACATCTCCAAGGTCCTGCAGGGCTGATTTTCCCAAAATTAGCCAAAATTAGTTGGTCCCCTGGCTGGGTGTCTCTGTGGAAAAGGTTGCAGGGGGATGAACCTGTTTGTATTGGCCAAGGCAACTTGGAGAGGTTTCCTTTCTGTGTGTCTCCATCAGAGGTGGGTTTGTTCAGCCTTGAGAAGAGAAGGTTTAGGGGAGACCTCATCACCATGTCCCAGTATTTAAAAGGTGGCTACAAATAAGGTGGAGACTCTCTATTCCCTGGCAGTTGCTTGGAAAAGATGTGGGGTAATGGGTACAAGTTATTCCCGGGGAGACTCAGGTCTCAGGGCCTCAGACAAGAGGAAAATCTTTTGCAATGAGAACAATCAGCCTTTAGAATAATCCCCATGGGGAAGTGGTGCATTCCTGAATGCTGGACATTGTCAAAATCCAGATGGGTGGAGTGCTGGGCCATCTTGTCTAGGCTGTGCTTTTGCCAAGAAAGGTCAGGTCAGATGATCCTTGAGGTCCCCTTCCAGCCTGGTATCCTGTGATTCTATTCAATGTTCATCTGAACCTGCGTAGCTTCACCAGAGGAGGCTAACACATTGGATGCCTTTTGCTGTAAAATCCCCAAATATTGTCATTAATTAAGTGTCAGGAGAGGGTAATGCAACACTAATCATCTGCCTCCTGCTTCTGGAAGACAGATGACTGGTTTGCTAAGAAAAACTGCCCACTTATTAGATCATGGAGTGGCTGGAACAAAAGAGCTCGGCCTTCCTGCCGGCATCCGTATGTCTGCTCACAGCAGGGGCAGACCTTGATGGGCACGTTCTGCATGTGCTCTAAGCCTCTTCTTCTCTCCTTATGTCTAATAAATAAGTAAAAACAGGTTCCAGCATCCTTGCAGGTACCTAATGTCCAGTGGTGTGGGCCAGTGGTATACTCAGGGATCCAGCAGAACACCCTGAGATACCACAGCAACAAAGTGGATGGGAGGGGCACTGGATAATCTTTATTATCATGGAAGAGCCAAGAAAGGGGGCTTTGGTTTTGTTTAACAAAGGCTGATACCACCATTAGGGTGTCCTCTGTCCTTATACCTGTCTGTCCACCTTGGCTCTGTTTCTTCCATGCTCAATCCAGGATGGGAAATATTAATTACTTGGAGGTGTTCCCCTTGGCTCTGGTCTGACTGGATCATGGATTTACAGCCCCTCCTCAGGCCATGTGGAGGTTAACCTTGCACACCAGCCTAATTAGAGAGTTCCACAGGCTCCATTTGCAGCAGTCTGAGGAGGAATCCCAAGGTAATTTTTTAGGGAATCTGGTTTGCCTGGGACTCCTTGGTGTCAGACAACTCTAGTTCAAACTCTGGTATTGGTGGATATCTGGGATTTCTTTGCAGTTGTGAGTTACAACTTGTTCCAGCAACATCTGCTTTTCGTCTCGTTCAGCTTCCCAAAGTCCATGGAAAACCAAGTATTCCCCCATTTCTCTGTAGGAGCTTCTCTGGGCTTCATCTGTGAGTTGGTGTTGCATGGAAATATGGGGAAGTAAGGAGTAGAAAGTTGTTCTAGTTTTTCTTTTAAAGTTTTTTAACTGAGGAATTAAAAAAAACCAAACAAACACAACTTCAAAATATTTTTCTGCACTATGACATGTCTGAAATAAACAGAGAGCAAACACATACAGCAGTCAGAATTAAAGTCTGGATTCTTACACTTCTTCAACCAATCTCCCCCAAAGCACCTTTTTTTGGGGGGGGAAATGAACAAAACCTGCCTTACACAAGGAGGCACATAGGGCAGGGAATTTAAATAGCTCGAATTAAAATGCCACAAGCCAGGGAATTTTTAACACTGCTTTTATTAACTTTACTGTGACCTGGGCGTTAAATGCCAGATCTGAAAAGGTGAGATTAATCTCATATTCCAGCAGTGTCTTGTTTCCAGGTGTGCCCAAGGGACTGGTGGGTCAGTGCTTAATTTTGCTGGGACTTCATTTAGACCATTTTTCCCTCAGTTTTCCTTGAAGATATTGTGTGGGACTCTGGCCAGAGTTGTACTCAAGATATATCGCACATGAATCTTTCTCCTTGTGGGATAAGGTTGGTTATCTTGTCACAGAACAAAATTAGATTGGCCTGTGAAAGTTGTTCTTGGCGGTGTTCGCTGGGTATATATCACCTAATTATCATCTCAATACTTAGCAATTGTTGAATGAATTTTCCTAACATTTTTTCCTGGAATTGGGTCTATAATTCTCTTTGCTCTCCCTTCTCTACCACTTAACCTGCCTCTGTGCTGCACCAACCAGCTCTTGGGTGGACAGTCGTGTGTCGGTGCTGGAGATGCTGTCTCTGTCCTGTCATAGAATCAGAGAATCCTTTAGGTGGGAAAAACCTCTAAAACCATAAAACTGACCATTAATCCAGCACTGCCATGTCCCACGTCCACACATCTTTTAAATCCCTCCAGGGATGGTGACTCAGCCACTTCCCTGGGCAGCCTCTTCCAAGGCTTGACAACCCTTTCAGCAAAGATTTTTTTCTATGTATCCAATCTAAACCTCCTCCTTAGCAGATGAACCATCCTTCTGTCCTCTCCAATCCTATTTTGCTCTTTTCCTAGCAGTTTTGTCAAGTGATTTGTCCTTAAATACCCATCATGGTATTGTTGCCTTCAGGCTGGCAGAGTCACAGAGCTTGTGTGGAACATGGGAGGGAGATGTTCACGTCACTTGTGACCTCGTTGGTGGGATGGGGGTGGCTGGAGCTCTGTTCTCTTGATAAAAGTCACTCAAAAGCTCCTGGACAAGCCAGCACCGTGGCCTGAGCACCATTTGGTCTCACTGCAGCTCCAAGGTCTGATGTCAAACTGGGGGAAGGAATCCAGTGCCAGCTTCACATCTTGGTACTGCAAAGTGCTGAAGCACAGAATAAACTCAGAACTACACAAGGAGTCCCCCTGAGGTTAATTAAAATTAAGCAGGTGGTTAATCCTTTTGCTGTGTTGGGGCCTGAATGCTGCTTTGGCTTCACATTAGCTTCTTAAATTAATTCAAATACTTGCAATGCTTTGTTGAAGGGACCTTGAAAGCCTTGGTTATTGCAGCCTATGGCATTGCCCAAAGGGTCTGGAAGGAGGTCAAGGTCCAGTTGTGGCACTGCTCCAGTGAGGAACAAAATCATGCACTTAAATGTCCTTAGGATAGAGTGTTAGAAAGGGTTAAAAGCAGGGAAAGAAAGCAAGAACAAAATGTTTGAATCTTTTGGGGAGATTCAAAGCTACTATGCAATATTAGGGATGTTTGTTCAAAGTCTTAAATTGAAGGACTGGGCCATGTCTTGATCATATTCAGTATTATAACCAAAACATGTTTTAGGATGGAATTCTGTCAAGTGTAGAATCATTAAGGTTGGAAAAGCCCTCCAAGATTATCAAGTCCAACCTTCAACGAAGGAAGGACTGAAAATGTGACTTTTCTCTGCCATGCATAGGCGGGTTCACAAATATTTCTCCAAGGTTGCCACCTGGACTGTAAAGAAAGTGATTTTACCTCTGTTATATAGAGCAAAACCATAACATGGCTTGTCAAATGTTGTGCAAAAGGTTTCTGAGCATCCTAATGATTGAAGTCTTGGGTCCTGTCCTATTTTCTTGAATTTATGGGGATGCAGAAGTTGATGAGTTGGGTGTTGTATGTAATAAGTCATCAATAAAGAGCAGGGTAAAGTTTAGATGCAAACAATTAACAAAAATCATAATAAAATGATCTCTTTCACTAGACAACCCTAAAACCCCATTTTTGTGGCATCTGTAGAGGAATTATTTAATATTTTCTTTTCTGTTGTGCAAGACTTCCAAATGTTATAAATTTATTTTTAGTCAATTTTCACTAGATTTAGAGGATCTTCTCTGTTTTACATCCAGTTCTTAGAGATCTTAGCAATGATTTAATGAACTAATAAGCCTCAACATAAGAAAACATATTAAAGAATAATGAACAACATGTTTTATGGCAAAAGGAATTGCCAGGAGAATTAACTTTCATACACAAATTGACTTTGAAACTGTTAGTTTTGAAAACCTCTGCCCTATCCCTTCTGGCACTTTTAACATTATAATAAACGTTTTGCTATAATCTCAGCATTTCAGGACATTTAAGTGGTTATGCATTTATTTATAGAACTAGCAAAGCCAGAGCACACCATTGGAATAAATAAGTGTTTTAATGAAATATGTTAGGGCGAGCTGACAACTTCATAGCATTTGAAAAAATACACCAAACCAAGCCAAAAATCCCTTGGGGAAAGATAAACTTTTTTTTTTCTCTACCAATTTTATTTGCTAGCCTTGGTCATCCAAAGCCATTTTAATGCAAAAATGTAAAAATCATGCTGGTTGTCCCAGTCTTTAATATAAAATCAGAAATCAAAGACCTTGGCCTCTCCTTAGGCATCATTCAGCTGGAAATGCATTTAAACATCCTCTCAGAATAGTCTGCTTCATTTTCCACTTGATTACAGTGGAATTAGGAGTAGTTTAAGATCCTCTCCATTCAGCCTGCTTGTCATCAAGGGTGGAGGTACCTTGGTAGGGAAAGCAGAGCAGAATGGATGCTGCTGGTGGAAGGTGTCCAGTGGAAGGTGTCCCTGTCCATGGCAGGGGGTTGGATCTCAATGAGCTTTAAGGTCCCTTCCAACCCAAACCATCCTGTGATCCTATGAATGTGCTGGTGGCTCCTTTATTCCCTCAATGGCTGCCTGGCTGTGAACCTCAGACCAGGAGATTCCCTCCTGGGGTGGCTTTCCAGGTGGATATATTTTCCTCAAGACTGTCCTGTGCTCTGGTTTCAGCTCCTGAAGTTAATAAAACTCAGTTTTTTTTTCCTTCTGGTTGCTCTCACAAAAGCTTTTCCTTGTCTCAGGTGCAGAGCAAAGAAAAGCTTTATTAAAAAAAGCAACACTCAGCTATTGTCCCATGTAACATTTGTACAAACTGTTCAGACCTGGACAAAACATCAATGATTTTAAACTGAAAGAGAGTAGGTTTAGATTAGATATTGGGAAGAAATTCTTCCCTGTGAGGGTGGGCAGGCCCTGGCAAAGGTTGCCCAGAGAAAGTGTGGCTGCCTCATCCCTGGAAGTGCCCAAGGCCAGGTTGGACGGGGCTTGGAGCAACCTGGGCTAGTGGAAGGTGTCCCTGCCCATGGCAG
>JAWWTY010000077.1:148618359-148679655 GCA_035222235.1 Margarornis squamiger | reverse complement strand
TTTTTTTCTCTTTGATGTGCACATCAGGTTGAAATTAAATTCAGCTTGGTCTGTCCTAGGTTGGATTGCAGGGATACCCATGGAGAGTGAGTAAGTGCATGCTCTGTCTCCTCCATTATTGCTGTAGTAATCCCAGTAAATCTGGGAGTGGGAATTCCAGGGCATTGGAAGAAGAGCTCAAATAGTATCTGGTGTGAATCTGCTTTGTCCCAGGTAAGACTCAGGACTCAGATTCTTAGCCCAGGTGAGGCTGTGCTACCTCACCCTCATCTTTGGCTGCCAAACAAACTTCACATGAACTCTGTTGCTCCAGAGATTTTATTTGGTTTTGGTGCAGAATTTCTGTTTGGGCTTTTGGCTGTGAAAGGGAACAAATCAAAGAACCTAAAACCTGGGATAAAGGAAGGGAAAACTTGAACCTCTGCTGTCTGTGCTGTTGTGATACAGAAAGTGGGTGCTGCAGGGCACACTGTGTATTTCAGGTGATAATATACTAATATATTAAATACTAATATTTTCAATAACAATAACAATTTAAAAATAATAATATATAAACTAGAAAAACCTCTGTGCAGGAATTTAGCTTGTAGCCTACCACATCATTCATCTTTTGGAGGGCACATGCACATCTAGGCCCTGCTCCATCATTTCTGCTCCCACCTAAAAGCTCTCTGAGCCTCCAAGGAAGGGGATTTTTCTCCTTGTTTGCTTGCACAGTCCTGGAGAAACCCACACAATTGCTTGGGAATACCTGGCTAAATCACCTCTTCCTTTTGGAAAAAAAAGGGTTACATACTTCTTTACCTGCCTGTAAGACACAGCTAAGAAATGCATTTTAATAGGGGTTTTCATGGTGGAACCCCAACCTGCACCTCAGCCCCACATACCCACTTGCTCATTCCCCCTCAGTGAGGTGGGGGAGACAATTGGAAGGGTAAAAGGGGAAAAACTCAGGAGTTGTGATAAAGACAGTTTAAAAAGTGCAGTAAAAGCTGTGAATGCACAAGCACAGCAAACGAAGGAATTCATTGCCCACTCCCCATGGGCGGGCAGGGTGATTTGGGCAGATAAACAACATCACTCCAAACATCCCCTGCTTCCTTCTTCTTTCCCCAGCTTTGCATTCCGAGCATGATTCCATGGGATCTGGAATATCCCTTGGCTCAGTTGGGATCAGCTGTCCCAGCTCTACCCCCTCCCAGCTCCTTGTGCACCCCCAGCCCACTCAGTGGTGGGTTGGGGTGAGGAGCAGAAAAGGTCTTGGCTCTGTAATCCCTGCTCAGCAAATCCAAACACATCCCTGTGTTATCAACACTGTTTCCAGCAAAAACCCAAACCACAGCCCCATACCAGCTACTAGGAAGGAAATTAACTCTATCCCAGCCAAAACCAGCCCCTGGATAAACAGGAATTTGTTTTAAGCCTAGGCAATGCCTAATAGGTGGTCTATTGCAAAACTTATGCTGGGACCAGTTGCTGTTTGAAATTTATATTGCTATTTCTTTCCTGAAAGCACATCAAAATACTGAGGCTGGGAGCTGCAGAGCACTGGCTTTCAGTACTGAGGGAGGAACACTCTTTTTCAACACAGGCAGAAAATCCTTTTAAATTTTAATGTTCTGGACTTGAAAGTTGTCAAGTTCCAAGTCTTGGTCACTTCTGTCATTACTCTGAAGTGTGGTCATGTGCAAAACTCTTAACTTCCATCTTTTCTTGTTTTCTTCCCCTCCTAGAATTAATATCCAATTAATTAAATTCTTAAGGATGGAGAACATGCCTTTCTTGATTGATTGGAATGAAAGAATTTAGCATCCTTTGTGTAAGAGAGCATCTCCCTTTTTCCCTCTGAAAACATAAGGGGAGTTTTCTAGTATTAACTTCTGCCAGGAAAATGAGAATGGAGGTTTGTATGGATACCGAAAACATGTAGTTGTGGCTTTCTGTTCTGCAGCCCAACTCTGAGCATGTATTTATTTGCAGAACAGACACGAAAATCACTTCTGTACATAATGGAGGGGTAGACACAGCTGACCCAAATATGTGACACAAACAGCATTTGGGTTGAGTGAGGGGGAAAAAAAACAGGAATAAAGCATTTATCCATGCTGTCAGTCTGGGAATATTATTGCTAAATATCTCTCCTTCCTGGCTGATGTTGGCTTGGTGACTGACACTGGCAGCCAGAAGTGGGCAGGGATTAAAGATCAACAGTGAGGAAGGACTCGACAGATGTAAGCAGGTAGATTGGGGATTAGGGTGAATTACTGTGGATGGAGAGCATTTAGGAGCAAGGAGGGATTTTAAACTGGCTGTTAGGATGTGTGTGTTGCAGATCTTCCCTGAATTTCTCTGTTGGACTTGGATATTAATGCCTGGGATTCATGAGAACTTTTAGTGGCTGTCTGGTGTGGCTGAAGGTGGTGGGAGTCCTACAGATGGTTGTAGTGGGGTTGGAGAAACAGCTTTGCAGAGTTTTTGGGGTGTGCAAGGGGTTGCGTAGTTGTTTCTGCAACCAGTTTCCCATTGTGTCCTCATCCCAAGCTGGAGAAGACAGGAGGAATAAATCAAAATCCTTCTAATTTGTACCTCAAGGGACAAATGCAATGGGCTCAGCCTGCTCACAGACTGAACCCTTGGCCTGTTGTGTTTCCTTTGGGGATTATATCCTAAGGTTTGGAGCGTGATTTCCCTGGAAAAAAAGGCTTTTTGCTTTTACCATTCCTGAACCTCGGGGTTTTCCTTAGCCAGACTCTCTTGCTGTTAAATCTTGCTTATTCCCTTAAAGCAGAGACTAAGCTGTTCAGACTTGGACAGGACATCAATGGCTTTAAACTAGCAGAGGATGGGTTTACATTAGATATTGGGAAGAAATTCTTTACTGTGAGGGTGGTGAGGCCCTGGAAAAGACTGACCAGAGAAATTGTGGATGCTCATCCCTGGAAGTGTCCAAGGCCAGGTTGGATGGGGCTTGGAGAAACCTGGGCTAGTGGAAGGTGTCCCTGCCCATGATGGGGATTTGGAACTGGATGACCTTTAAGATCCCTTCTGACCCAGCCTAAATCATTCTATGATTCTACGAAGGTATAAACTTGCTTTTAGTTTTTAAAGGAAGTACTTGCATAAAACAAAACTTGACAGTGAACAATTACATGGATTTTCTTTCTCTTCCCTTTGAAGAACCAGTGAGCAACTGGCTCCTGTGGATGAACCTCTCAATTCTGCCTAAATGGTTTCTTGGTCTGGAGAAGCATTTGGAAAAAGTGTAATTTCTTTTGTCCTGTATCTGGGGGAGTTTGGTAGAAATTGTCATCATGGTCATTTTGACTTGCCTGCAACTTCTCCCCTTGTCTGAGATGGAAATGAAACAGCTGGAAAGTGAAGTAGGGCAGGTCTTGCCCTTCAGGTTCTGCCTCTGCATACATGGATGTCAGGGCTGGAGGGCTTGAAGACATTTTGAAGAACCATAGATCATCCTGTTAGTAATGATTCTTCAAGCTGTGAAGAGCAGGGTATCTCTCACAGCCTTTAGTTGTGTCATCCCAAGAAGTACATGCATTTTATTCCCTGCTTTCCATGCCTTTCTGCACTGCACATGCTTTCCTGCCCTAATTTATTCATTTTTAGAGAAGTTCAGGGTCAGGAATGACACTTCTTGTTTTTCAAGACAAATTGCCGTTGTCATCCATGTCCCAGCCCACAGAGTCATGAGGAATGGACAGAATGGCTCTTGTCTGGTGACACTGGGGAATGTCCTCAGTTCTCCCAAAGCTCAGTGCAGCTTTCTTGGGCTAATGTGCTATTTTAGTTTTGATTGAGCTGATCCTCTCATCCCTGGCAGAGACCCCCATGTCCAGCAGCCAGGCATGCTGCCACCTCACCAGATGGTCAGTGGCCACTACAACCATGTCACATCTCCTCTGCCTGGCAGCACACGTTCCCAGGTGAGAGCCACCATCCACTTGGAGCTTCAAACACACGTAGGGACTGGCCAAACCCAGGTCCCAGCTTTAATCCAGCCCCACATGGCAAGGACTTCATTGAACACCATGGAAATAAGACTTTCTGAGAAGTTGGAACTCTCTGAGAAGGTCCATGTCTTTGAAATGTGATGGTTGAACAGAATGTTTTTCATCCTGTTATCCAGACCCTGGTTTCATAGAGGATCTTTAGATAAACAATGTAGAGACACATTTTGGGGATATCTCTCTGCTTCTTGCCTTTCTCTGGCTGCTGAGGGCTGCTGTGGGATGATAATACTTTTTTCTTTCTTTCTATGAACATCTAAGTACATTGAAAAAGGTTTAATTCCTTCTAAACCCAATATTTTTGATGGAAATCAAGCCTGCAGCACACTGAAGTGGTAGGCAGGTGATTCTTGGGAGATACTGTGACAGGATTAAAATATTCACAGTGGGCTTTTTTATACCTTATATCCTGTTTTCAGAAACTCTTTCTAAGATGAGACCTCACAAATCTCCAGGTACTCGATGATGCAGGTGGGGAGGTGGGATTGGATAATCCAAGACCCCTTTCTGGTCTGGATGGTTTTTAAGGATCTCTTGAATTTTCAACCAAATGCTTTTTTTATAGCCAGTTAAACCCCAGAGCTCCTAAATCCCTTGGTGCCCAGGAATATGGTGAAATGGGGTATTTCACAGAAGTATTTCTGGGTGTTTGGCCAGTCCTTGCTTTAAAAGCTTCACCCAGAGAGATTTGGGAGTGGATTTTCAGAGAGACAAAGATTTCCCCATAGATGTGGATACACAGAGTGTTGTGCAGGGACTTTCTTTGGTTAGCTGGGGGATTTTAGGTTATTTTTTTTCCCTAAATGCTTTGCTCAGGTCCTTAGTGGAGAGCAGAAGACTGAAGAGCTGACAGTCACACTGCATAGAATACAATATCCTCTACTTCTTCTCCTCTCCTAACAGAGATACAGAAATGGAAACAGGGATATGGCTGGGGCAAAGTTTTGTAAAGAAGATTTGTTTAAAGTCACAAATCCATCTGAAGATTTTTAAAGCCATAAATCCATCTTTTGGGGCTGGGGAGAGCCCATGCCTTGAACTCATGTGTGAAACAGATCTGTTGTGTATGAAGCTGTGTGGAGGCAAGACCACTGGGAATCCTGTTCCCACCCTAAAAAAGAGCTTCTAAAGAGGAAAACTAGTCCTGGCTGTCTGAAAATTTCAGTCCTCCCTTACTTGTCCATAAGTATGGAGGCAACAAAAGTGATGGGCTGAACAAAATAAGATTTCTGTGTGACTTTCTCCAACTTCTTTTTTTTTATTATTATTTTCACTTCTGTGAGATGGCATAAAGCAGAGATTTAGAAAGAGGGTTTGCTGTAAAATACAGTTTGCAAAGAACTCGGGTTCATTAAAAAAACACAGCAAAAGCCTCTTCATTGCAATACGTAGTAGTCAGTATTTTAGATTTATTCCAGGGATTGCAAGAGTTAAGCAGTTTGGGAAAGAATTGTCTGCTGCTTTTCCTGAAGTGCTTTACCATCCAGGCTGTAGCCAGATGGCTGGGACTTTGAACAATACATAAATAAGTCCAAGCCAGCATCCAATAATGATGAAATCACTACAAATATACAGAGAATGTGCATACCTGGGGGTATGGCTGGGTGGGGGGTGTGTACATGGGTGTACATTTGGAAATGTAATTTGGAGGTTTCAGTCATAGTGTCATTTCATACCACTCCCTTTATAGTCATATTGGTAAAGCAAAGTGATATTTATTCAGATTTTTTTGATTTTGGATTTGTTAGCACAATTTCAGTATTTTCAGTGATTTTTTTTTTCTTTTTTTTGTATGGAGTTTTCACATTTATTGCTCATCAGTGAAGAAGAAACCAGGCCCTGGTCACATCCTGACAGGGAGGAAAAATTCATGTTTATGTACAAGAGGAATAAGAAAATTACCACTGTGGCAAACAAGAGCTTCCTTTTAGGAGACTGAACTTCCTGGAGATCAGAGAGTTTGGATCACTTGGGATTTGGGGTATGCCTGACATCCCCTGCTCCCACAAGATGAGGGATGTTAATTGAGTTGTTAGTGTGTCTTATGTCAGTGCTTCTTTCCCCCCCCATACCCCAGATTTGATTTGGTAAAAATCAAGGTTTGATTTACTTTATTTCATTTTATTTCACTTTATTTTATTTTATTTTATTTTATATTTTATTTTAATGATGTCTAGTTCATGGGAGGAGAGCTGCTTGCCTTGCAGCTTCTCTCCAACTCTTTTCTTTCTACTCTTTGGTCCATCTCTTTTTTTATTGCTGTGTTTTACTTATTCCAGGCATGTCTGTGACATCCTCAAAACTGAGAGAGGGGGTGAGGAGAAGGTCAGCATTTCAGCATCACAGTGGCAGTGCCTGTCTGCAATAAAGAGCCTTCCAAGAGCTCCTTTAGCATCTTTTCTCCTTGGCATTGGCATTAGGGTGGCTGAGTCAGGCAGGAGGGATTCCCTGCCAAGGGCTGGGGGTTTTTCCTGCTGGAGCTCACTGGGAGTTCTTCTTCTTGGCTGAAAACAAAAGCCAGCCTGCTTTTGGGGAGAAATGCTGGGTATTCCACTTGTTTTGCTGTCTCTCTCCTATTTCCAGAAATCCCACCCCCTGCATATCCATTGGTTTAGGCACAGCAGGGATTGAGCATTATTCTTCCTGCCAATTATTTTTGTCTTTCTGTTTCCCTCAGTTGTTTTCGTTCTGTCTCCCAGTCCTTTTCTCCTCCCTTTTCCATGCTGCTTTCCTTGGCCATGTTTCCCACAGCGAAGGCAAGGACATTGTTTTGTGGTGCTGGATAAATCCTTCCCTAGTCTGGCATGAACGTATTTATGGCCACGTTCTGCTCGGTGCAGGCTGCAGAACTGCTTCATGCTCAAACCCAACCCTTAATCTGAGACTGCCTGGAGCAGGTTCCAGCTCTGAGCTGCATCTCCATGGCAAGGATGGGAGCAGCCCTGAAGCACCAGCACAAACCCTGCTCTGTGCTGAAACGAGCACTCACAGTGGTCACACCGGTTGGCCTTGATGATCTTGGAGGTCTTTTCCAACCTTAATGATTCTGGAGTTCTGTGGTCAGTTTGGGGAAGTCCATTCCAACTTCTCATCTAAGATGGGGACCATCCATTGTAGGCTTAGATGGGTTGCCCCATGTTAAGCTTTGTGTGGGACTACATTGTCATCAACCCTTGGAGCTCTTGCCAGAAGGAATTGTGTATCGTTGGTGTTCCCGTGTGAGCTGCATTTTCAGCAGCTCTTTCAACATTCTCTTTTGTCTGCCTGCTGAAGGATGTGTGCATTGCTCTTCTCCAGAGACATCCCCCTTGGCCCACGTTGTCATGATTATTTCTCAGGAAACTCCACAAACACTCAAGCTGGTGTTTGCCAGCTCGTTGACTTGTGGTTTTAACTCTGTTACCATGGCTCGTTGGATTTCCCCCAGTAAGTCAGTCACAGAATCACAGACTTATGGAATTGTTTGAGTTGGAAAAGATCTTTAAGATCATTGAGTCCAACTATTAACCCAGCACTGCCAAGTCCACTACTAACAATGTCCCCAAGTGACACATCTACATGTGTTTTAAATCCCTCCAGGGATGGTGAGTCCACCACTGCCCTGGGCATTCTGTTTCAATGCTTGTCAACCCTTTTGGTGAAGAATTTTCCCCTAATATCCAAATTTAAACCTCCCCTGATGCAACTTGAGGCCTCAGCCACCTTTTCTCCAGGCTAAACACCCCCAGCTCCCACAGCTGCTGCTCCTCAGACTTGGGATGCAGACCCTTCTCCAGCTCCACTGCCCTTTTCTGGACACACTCCAGCCCCTCAATGTCTTTCTTTTCACAAGGAGACCAAAACTGAACACAGGATGTGCACAAACTGACTAAGGGTGCTCTCAGTCTCCTCATTCACATTAATAAAGATAATAAATAGGACTGGCTCCAACACTGAGCCATTCGTGACGAGCCACCACCTGGATTTAACTCCACTCACCACCAGGCAGGTTTTTACACAGCAAACAGTGCACCTGTCCAAGCCATGAGCAGCCAGTTTCTCCTGGAGAATCATGTGGGAAATGGTGTCAGAGGCTTTACTAAACCATCTCCATGTGTGCCTTGCTTCCTTGACATGGGAGAAGGGAGGGAGGAGAATATTGTCACCACTTCCTTGGGAGATTTCTCTTCCACAAGGATCAGGAGACCAACTGAAGGGTTAGGAGACTTTGTCTGCTGTTCCATTTTCTCTGCTGTTCTCTTTTAAGCCTTTTCTTTGCCTGGGATGATTTTTGGGTTCTGATTTGCCTTTAAGCACTAGCTGTGTGAGCTGTCCTTAGTTAAAGAGGAAAGGAGGGGAAACCTCTACATGGAGTCAGAAAACAAAGATGTCTTAGTGGCTGCTGGTCCTAAAGGGTTAGAAAGCAGAAGTCCTAAGAAACACTTAAAGGGGCAAATATGTCAGATTCCAGTTATGAGGAGTAGCTCAATTCCTGGGAGGAGGCTCTACCAGGCCTTTTAATGACCCCCAGTGGCCGAGATCAGTTTTATCTGCAGCTTTGCAGAGACTCATGCCCAGCAAAAGTCACAGAGAGGACTTGGTTGTACAGGAGCCAAGCACCAAGAAATAATGTGGGTATCAGCTCAAGCCTGGGACGCAACCAGAGCTGCTGGTTACTGGGCTGCAGCATGTGAAGCCTTTCCCACCTCCTTGAGC
This sequence comes from Margarornis squamiger, assembly GCA_035222235.1. Taxonomy (NCBI): domain Eukaryota; kingdom Metazoa; phylum Chordata; class Aves; order Passeriformes; family Furnariidae; genus Margarornis; species Margarornis squamiger. Next base: position 148,670,935 of record JAWWTY010000077.1, on the reverse strand, counting down.
GTGGCTTCCTCTGCCTGTGCTTGGATTTAGAAGACCAAAAAATAGATGAGAATATTGGCTGTGCCTTCTGGGAGGAGCTTTACCAGGTCTGAAGAGGCAACCTTTTAAAAATAAGCAAATTCACGTTGGTGTGCTCTAATGAAGGAGCTGTTCTGCACTTTTAATTTTTTAATATATTTGATAACTGGTTTTCAAACTTCAGTGCTTCAGAGGAAGTCTGAAGGTAATTCTGCATTTGGATATCCTGGTGAGCTAAATGCTTCCTTTTATTTTTTCAGAGAGGGTGTTTCTAGTCCTAGGTTAAAAATTAGAAAATGTAAAATGTCTGTTGATAAGTGCATTGATGTCAGACTTGTGATTGCTCTGCTCAAAGATACCTTGTAGAAGTTGCTGCTTCAGAGGTTGAGAAACACATTTGAGCTTGAGCAAGGAGGCTCAAAAACACATCAGTGTTTGAACATGTTTGTAGACACCTTGTTTTCCCCTCATAATCATATACTCTAATATTAAACCATGTGGGGAGCTTATTTTTTATGCTTTGGGATATAACTCTTGGGGAGGTTTTTTTGGTTGGCTGGTGCAAATTTGGTCATGGAAGGCTCAAACTACCCATCAGTGTGTGACACTTGCTGTGGGAAGGCATCCCAATGGACAAAAGTTCATCTGAGCACAAAGAGGGACAAACTATTCCTGTGGCCTCAAAGAATATCCACAACTGTAATGAGGAATATATAGCGTAAGGAGATCAGACCCTTCTCCTTCAAGGTATTAAAAAAACTCCTTAAAAATGAAGGCTTTGAAGGACCATTCCCCTATAGGTGACCTCTCCATTTTGTAGCTTCTCCATAGGGTCTGGATGCAGGTATGGAAGTGTGAATTTGTATTTGATCCGTTGGCTCAGATCTTCTGTAATACCTGTGCTTGCCTTGGGAACAGTTTTTTTTGGGGGAAAAGCCTTCTGAATTTTCCTCTGGAGGATGTTTTGGAAGGGCAAGGAGGACAAAGAGTCAGCTATGGATGCCTCAACCCTGGAGGTGTTCAAGGACAGGTGGGACAGGGCTTGGAGCAACCTGATCTAGTGGAAGGTGTCCATGGCAGGAGGATTGGAACTGGATGATCTTTAAGGTCCCTTCCAGCCCAAACCATTCTTTGCTTCTGTGGTAAGACTGTCAGGAGATGGGATGTCATCCTTCAGGCAGAAGAAGTGGAGAACAGCAGGTTGCTCTGTCTGCAAATTTTAATTTCTTTGCAGTAATCAGGGACAGACCAAGGTTAAGTTGCAGTACCTTTCCTGGACATACTGTGCAAACATTGCCCAGTGTGAGTGCAACCACCTACAAGATCAGAGGAGAAATATTTTGTGCATGGTGAGTTTCCCATTCCTGACACTGGAGCAGGAATAAATCACTTATTTTGTTAGTAGGAAAACAAGACCATGGTGGGACAGAGCAGAGAGCTTATTTAGACATGATCACCTGACATTCCCAGTGATTACCTTCTATACAAGATCAAGTACTGACCAAACTTTCATAGTAATTCTTCAAGGTCAACTTGTTGTGTCCAGGAAGGACCGAGGTGAATGGGAAATTGTGCCTGATTGAAATCTGCAAAGCATAACCCGTGCCCTTGCATCTGCTGTGACATAATTTTGCTCTGGGATTTTGGAGCAGGAACACATAAGTAGATTGTAATAGAGCAGGCATGTCTTAAATCCCAAACTATTAACTTAATTAATGTAGTAGGCTCTTAACACCTTTCTCTACTCAGGAGCTGCCATGTTTGAGGATGGAAAATGATGCTGCTTCACCTTTCCTGGCCTTGGAGAGGCAGAAATTTGTGCTGTTTGGTCTGGATTAATTATTTTTCCTCCCAAGGTCCTGATCAGTCTTTGATGGAGAGTTCCACGTGGGCTTTTAGCTCTGGGGTTAAGCAGCCTCCTGCCAGGGGCAGCTGCACCTTGCAGTGCATGTTGTGGCACATTTGTAGATACACAAACCAAATTCCACTTTCTAGCTGTTGCCAAGGGGATTTAAAAGGGTAAATGAGGGTTTTTTTCCCCCACTGTAAAGGTGGATGATATAATTATGCACTCCTTTTAGCTTGAGTAGTGCTGTCCTCTGACACAACCAGCCTGGTTGTGTGCAAATGTTTGTTTCTTTAGAGAGATACTGGTGCAGGAAAATATGTAAAATTCTTCCAATTGATTTGCTGTTTGTGTGGACAAAGGGGAGGATGAGATGGTTAACTTGCCATCTGATGTGGAGATGAAATTCTGTTTGAGCAGTGCAGTGATGTATCAATCAAGATGAGCTATTTTGAACAGGTGATTCCTCAATCAGAAGTTTTTTTAAGTATCTTTGAGGTGTTCAGTTTAGATCTGCAGCTCATCTGAAAATATTTGGGGCCCAGAAGAAATCTCCCCATTTTTCTATAAGAAAGTCTCTATCTTTCCTCCATAAGGAGAGAAGAGGAGAGGGTGAAGAATGTAGAAACTTGATTTTTCTTAGAGTTCAGGACAAGACTGAAGAGTTGGATATCACAAGGTCTTGCCTCAGACCTGACACTAATTCCTTCACCATATCTGGGCAAAATCTGAAGCAGCACTTCTTTCCCTAATGATGCTGATAACTTGTGTTTCCCGTTGCTCTTCCCTTTGTAATTTTGAAGCATATTGAGGCTCTTGCTGTGATTATGAAAATTGCAATGAAATATTTCTGTGTTTCCAAGCTGTCAGACTGGGCAGCAAGGAAGGAAAAAAAAAAAAAAAAGAACTGCCTTCTTCTTTTTAGGGATCAAAAGGCTGGTAGAGCATGGGGGAAGAGCTGAGGTGTCCAGTCTCCTGCCAGACATTTTGCCTCCTGTTAATTCTCTCATTCCTGAGTGTGTTTCAATATTGTAAAGGTCTCGTAGCAGATTTTGGTTTGAGTGCTAAAAGCTTTGCTCCCCTCTGCCTTCCTCTGTGATTTAAAAGCCACAGATGCTGATACATCTCCGAGACAGAATCTATTACACTTTTCCTGCCAAGCAGAGCTGTGGCACTTGCTTTATTTCCCTCCTCCCAACACTCCATTTGTTCTTTGTCGGTGCTCAGCTGGCCACACTGCTGAGCACCAGCAGGGCTCCCTCCATGCAGTGGTTCCCATTAGCTGGCTCCTTCTTAATTTCATTATCCATTTCTAATGGATATTTAATGTCTGAGCTGAAATTACAGCACCAAGGAAATGTTTCGGGGAGGGCGTGATTGACCATCCGCCACTTTCCTCGTGTTACAGAGAAGAGCTGTTCTCCAGGGTGGGAAATGCCTTTATTGGGGGATTGGTTTTCTTTTTTCCCCTTGAATGTGGATGCTGGAGAATTCACATGTGTGTACTGAGCTTCTTACCAGTTTCTAGCAATTGCCAGTTGTCCTCCCTTATTCACAAATCATCGAAATCTTGGTTGGATGTATCATGAGAAAGTCTCTGTCCACTTGGATCTATTTAGGTGTAAGAAGGTTTCCCAGAGAGGTTGTCCAAGTTGCTCAGAGAGGTTTTGGACTCTCCATCCCTGAAGGTGTTCGAGGCCAGGCTGGATGGGGCTCTGAGTAACCTGGACTGGTGAAGGTGTCTCTGCCCATGACAGGGACGCAGAATGAGATAATCCTGAAGGTTTCTTCCAACCCAGACCATTCTGTGGTTCTCTGGCAGTTCTAGGACATGGTGGTGCAGGGATGGATGTGCCTGGGGGTCATAATGGGAAACAAAAATAAAAATCTTCCATTTTTTGCAAAAGAGACAAAGACAACAAGACCTCTTGCTGTTGGCCTTCTAGCATGGTGAGAGAGGTACCAATTGCAGTGCATCATCTCTCCCCATTCTCATATTTTGTCCCACAGAAAGTGAAAGGATTGACAAAACTGTAATTTCCTGGGCATGAAACCTGGTTTGCCCATATTTTATGGGGTTAGAGCAAACAAAGAGTTGAAAAAAACCCCTCCAGGTGAACCTCCCAACCAGAGCTATGTGCTGTCTGGAAAATTTCTTGCTTTTGCTTTAGAGCTCTAGCTGGGAAATTTGGGTGTAGTTTTGAAAGCGGAAAAAGAGTTTCCTCAAAGGGCCAACTGCCATAAAGTGCGAAATAAGAAAATGAAAACTGCTGATATTTATGTGGACACCAGTGACCAAAGGTAGTGGAAGGGGATCAGTATTTATTCCCTGGAAAATAGAGATTATATCTGCCTGTATCATCCCTTTTCTGCTGAGTTTTTGGTGCATTTTATTCATTGCTTTTTATTCTCAGCAAGGACTTACAAGTTGTGTTTTCCCACCACAGAGGGGCAGGCAGTGAAAAACAGAGTAGGATGGGCAGAGCTGTCTTTTAGGCAAGGACAGAAAAGATCCTGCTGATGCTTAAGGTGTGTTGTTGTGATATTGAGGTTTGTTAAAGCAAAGCCTGAGAATGTAATATGTGTGATCTGTTCCATCAGGCATTTCCTGGACCATAGAGTGGATTTAGCTGAATTCCTCTGGTGGGAATTACTGTTGTTTTGGTTTTCTCCCAGTGTAACTGATAGTCATTTGTTGAAAATAAGTCTTCCTTCTTTTCAAGGACAGGTGCAGTAAAGGGAGCTTTGGGATGAATTAGCCCTTCTATGGCCTGCAATGCTGCTCCACAGCAAGAGGGGATGGAAGGGTATTTCTTTTTTTTTTACTTTTTAAACACTATTTATGTTGGTTACAAATAGGCTGAGCAGCATTTGGTAACTCTTGAGAAAACCAGGAGTGTTAAGCACTCAGGCAAAGCCAGGCACTGTGTTGCAAAAGCATCTCTCCCCCTGGAGAGGAGGGAACAGAGGTGTGAGTGGCTTTATGAAAAGCAATATCAAGTCACTTTGTGCACTTTGCTGGAGCCTTGCTCTGAGTAACTGCAGAGCACACAGCTCTCACTCTCATTTTCACATGTCTTTAGCCACTGGAGAGGCTCCTTTGATATGTTCTCCTCACGGGGCACGAGGCTCTGTGAGCTCAGCTGCCTGTTTGGGATGCTTGGGTTCAGCTTAGTGCTGCTCCTGTGCCAATACAGGCAGGGCTGGTTAGCTCAGACACCCCATCCTGATGAGGCTGCAAGGCTTCAATCTGCATCTGGCAGGTTTGTGTCTCATTGCTGGATGGGGCTTTGGGCAACCTGGGCTAGTGGAAGGTGTCCCTGCCCACGGTTGGGGTTTGGAACGAGATGATCTGGAAGGTCCCTTCCAACTCAAACCATTCTATGAGTCTGTGGTTTTCATGTCGTGTGAGGAAAGAAAGGGAGATAAGAAAAGTGACAGTCTGTGTGAGGGCTGCCAATTTTGCCCATAAAATGAAGTCCTTGCCCTTGGAGCCTCCAGAAGATTCACTGAAGTTGGCCAGTATTCTCCCCCATGCTTCAGCAATGCAAAAAAAAATGGCTAAACACTAATCACAGGAATCTGTAAAAAAAAATAAAAGAGGTCAAAAGCACAGCTACATTTTGGGGGTTTAATTTATTTTCAGTACTGGGGGAGGAAAATTTGCTCTTAGTTGACAATTTTCCCACAGCTGAGAAATGCAAAGAAATATATGTAGTCATAGAATCATGGAATGCTTTGGGCTGGAAGGGACATTAAAGATCATCTCATTCCAACCACCCTGCCATGGGCAGGGACACCTTCCACTAGCCCAGGTTGTTTCAAGCCCCATCCAACCTGGACTTGGACACTTCCAGGGATGGGGCAGCCACAGCTTCTCTGGGCAACCTTTGCCAGGGCCTCCCCACCCTCACAGGGAAGGATTCCTTCCAAATACTTAACCTAAATGTCTCCTCTTTTAGTTAAAAAGCATCATACCTTGCCCTATCACTATCCTTTGATGTAAATAGTTCCCTTTAAGTGCTGAATGCACATCTTTGGGTATATCAGATACACATATCAGGTATATCTTCACACAGAAGGACTTAAATGTGCTCGAAATAGAGAATTTAACTCATTTCTTCAAAACTAGTTTCCAGGAGAGATTTGTAGGTGTCCTTTTCATGACAGGATTGGATACATCCTTTTCAGGAGAGGGTTGGATATGTCCTCTCCAGGAGAGGGTTGTATAAGATATCCTTTCCAGGAGAGGGTTGGAGGTGTCCTTTTCAGGAGAGGATTGGATATGTCCTTTTCAGGAGAGGATTGGATATCTCCTTTCCAGGAGAGGGTTGGATATGTCCTTTCCAGGAGAGGGTTGGATCCATCTCCTGCTCAAGAGCACGGTGTGCTATGAGTATAATTTCCATTTTGAGAAAACAGACTTCATAGACTGGCTGAAAGACAGGCCTGGCTGCCTAAAATGAATAAATACAATATAATAGAATGCCTGCCTTTAATCCTGACTGGTTTTGGGGCGCTCCAGCCTGTCTTTATACACGAGTGAGCTTTTATTCTTGGAGGAGCTGTTAATGGACATATGTCTGCAGGATCGAGCCCACCCCAAAAGAACAGATTTAATTACACGCATGGCAAGCTCATGGACTTGCTGGAACAAAGAAACATCCAGTGCAAGCTCTTCTGGGGAGGAAGGGTTTAATCAGGCGTGTTTTGTGCAGAGCTTGGCGTGATGGAACGTCAGGGAGCAATTCATCCCCAGCATCGGTGCAAAAATGGTGATTAATAAAATTATAACCGTTTATTCCACTAATACTAGGGTTTAACCAGGCTGGTTGTGTCTTTTCCCTGATTCAGGAGATAGGAGATAGGATGCAATTATTTTCGTCTACGTGAAGCTCGGATAATGTGATAGCTCAAATGCTTACTCTCTAGTTGCTGATTTAATTATATGAAATGTCAAGTTAGTTTAAGAAATACTTGGGGAAACCCCTGCCTCTGTCAAGCAGGAATATGCCAAGTGTTTCAGAAGACAACTTGTACCTTACTATTAAAAAAAAATAAAATAAAATCAGGCCAGAAAGCAACACTGTGCAATGTGTAATGTATCTTGAATATTATAGTAAAATTGAAGCAATAGATGTGATTTTCTTTCCTTTTTTGCAAGGTGAATAAAACAGCCTTGTGTTGCTCGTGGTGTGTCTCACAGATGCCTTTTTATTGCTGCTGGGTTTCAAGTGTGGTGAATAAAGGTAAAATCAGGACTTTGGGGAGGGGGGGGGAAAGGTGTTCACTTGTTTTTTAGTTTAACGAGTCTCTCAGAGCGCCCTGCATCTGACACCTGAAGGTGAACTTTGCTGCTGTGACACTGGACCCAAAGAACAAGGATTGATACTTCAATACATAAAAGAAAAATAGACAAGTTGAGGATTCTGCTGCCACTGGGTCCTCTGCCTCAAGGAAATGGACTTCTGATGTGGAAGAAAGGCCTGGGTGAATAAAAGGAATGGATGTGCTCTTTGCTGAGATCAGAGAGCGTTGGGGGTTCTGAAGTGCAGGAAAAGCACATCAGTTTAAGAAGCTGCTGTGGTTTGTCTGCTGAATCTGATGCAAATGTGAGAGAAAACACACACACCTAAATCTTTCACATGGGTGTGAGCAAGGCAGATTTATCTGGGTTTGCTCTTGGCTCAGGGCTCGTGTGCCTTTGGTTTCATCAGCTCAGTGGCGTAACTTGGTTGTGCATTGAAGTCTCAGTCCTAAATACTGACACCAATGGCTCTCCTTTGTCATCAAGAACTCAGTCTAAAACTGCACTGGGTACCCTACAAATATTCCCTCTGGCTCTGATTTTCTGAGAGTGATTAGTAAATTTCAGATATGTCTTTCTGGTTGAATTTTGAATTTCAGACGTGTCTTTCTGGTTGAATATAGCCCCGTGCAAGATGTGGATGGTACCTGGGTGACATCCTTCTGCAAAAGCCAGGCCACTCCATCAGCCTCCAGAAGTTTACTTTGATGTAAACTACCTCTGAGATGCAAAATATTTGGAATACCTGGGTGACATCCTTCTGCAAAAGCCAGGCCACTCCATCAGCCTCCAGAAGTTTACTCTGATGTAAACTACCTCTGAGATGCAAAATATTTGGAAATCTCTTCTGAACACAAGGCTGAATTTAGTAACATCCTGGTGGCATTATTGGATCAACAAGCACTTTGCACACCAGTGCCATAAGAGTGTTTGAAGTAATAATTGGTTGCTATTTTGGGGTAGAGCTTAAGTAGAAAAATATTAATATGAAGTGAGGAACTTTGTCAGTATTTAAGAAATACTTTGCCAGACTTGGGAAGATAAGTGTCTTGTCATGAAGAACAGACAATAGCTTCTTTTACTAATTATGGACAAAGACTGCCTGAATTTTAAGAAAGCTATCTAGAAAAAGGGAAAACTTTTGCATAGGCATTAAGAGTATTTTCGGTGCTCTTCAAATAACAGTTTTGCCTTCTCTGTAGTCTTTTGCAAGATCAGTGATCTCTGGATAGGGACTAAATATATGGAATAGTTGCAAGGTGATTAAAGGTGTCCTGATACAACATCCAAGCAAAGCCAGGTTGGATGGGGCCCTGAGCAACCTGATCTAGTGAATGACATCCCTGCCCGTGGCAGGGACTGGATGATCTCTAAGGTCCCTTCCAACCCAAACCATTCTCTTGATTCTACAATTCTGTGAGACCAAAGGGTTTACAAGGCTCTTCAGCATGCACAGATGTTCTCTGCATGGTGTTGTAGATGCTAAGACCAGCCCTGGATGGATCTTGGAGGTCCTTTCCAACCTTAATGATTCTATGATTCTATGATAGTCAAGTCCAGGCAAACCTCTGGAAAAGATACCCCAAATGGTACTGATAAAGAGATGCATTTCTTATAATAATCCAATGGCACCATTGCTGCTCCTCTGAAGCCTCAGATTTATTTTGGGAAGCTGTTTTGAGTTTCTTTTACTCAGACCTTTGATGGCCATCAAAAGTCAGCCTTCCTGTACCTAAATGGAGCCTACAAGAAAGATGGAGAGGGATTTTTCACAAGGGCATGTAGTGACAGGACAAGAGGAAATGTCTTTAAACTGAGAGAGGGTAGGTTTAGACTGCATATTACGAAAAAATTCTTTACTGTAGGGTTGATGAGGCCCTGGCACAGGTTGCCCCGAGAAACCACATGTGCTCCATCCCTGGAAGTGTCCAAGGCTGGGTTAGATGGGCCTTGGAGCAACCCGGTCTAGTGGAAGATGTCCCTGCTTATGGCAGGGGATTGGAACAAGATGATCTTTAGTGCCTCATCCAACCCAAACCATTCTATGATTGATTCTGTGACTCTATTTAGCAAATTCTCAGGGTGTTGTAATAGAAAGGATCAGCAGTCTCTTGTAACTTAAAAAAATCAGGTTCTTCATCATGAAGGAGGAATTTATGGTGAGTTGTTTAAGGCTCTGTAACAAGAGTGAATTTGTGTTCCTGGACTTCTGAACGAGTTTGAGCTGGAACTCCAGTTCCATAAATCAGGGTTAATTTGACCCATTTATGGGAAAGTGAGTTATTTGTAGGAGCACAATATATATCTTGTTTCTGCAAGCAGAAGGAGTTCCCAGCAGAGGAGGTGCCTTTCATAGTTCTGGTCTCAAATGGTGCCACAGTCACTGTGGTTGTCACTGGGAACTGCTGTGGGTCATTTGTGTCTGTGTGGATGTGTGGGGTGTTACTGTTCTTCCTCACCTTAAAGTTCTTGAGTCATGAACACACAGCTCTTTTTGGTTGTTATCTCCTTTAACATATGTAAAGTGGTGTGAATCAGTTCCCAAAACTGACATTGCAAAGCATTTGCGTGTATATAATTCTATAGTATAGATTTTCCCCCTTTGTTTGTCATATATATTCGGATCCTGTGAATTTGTTAGGTGCACTTCCTTGGAACACTGTATTAAAGCTCCTGTTTCTAGTCCTGCATATCCTGGCAGGACTTCTGACTGAGCATTTGACTGGCACAAGGGCTGAGTCATCCTCCCAGCCTTTCCTTGTGGCCAGAATCTTGGAATTCAGCCTATTTGGGCAAGGAGCTTTAGGGAGATAAAAACAGTGGAAGAACTCTACAGTGGAAGAGGAAAATGCAAAAAAAAAAAAGTATTTTTTTTAAGTCTGAAGTGATGGGCAAACCTCTCAAAAATGTGATTTTCAACTCTGAAGTAATGTGAAATCCTGTTAAAAGATTCAAATTTGTTTATTTTTTTCCCCATGTTGTACACACATAGTTATTTCATATTTTATCACCTGAGTTCAATCAAAAAAGCACAAAAGAAACTCTTAAAATTTCCATGTTTTACTTTCCTTCTGACCTCTTTCACTTCTTTTCCCATCAGGTCAGTTTTTATGGTAGCTGAGAACCTGGTTAATCCCTCCAGGTATTTCAGGCCCAGTTTGGGGACCTGTGTGTGTCAAACATCTCCGCTCTCACATATGGAGAGTTGCAAGTTTGCTTTTGTTTTGGCACTTGGAGAATTGATGGTGGGCATTTCCTTAGACCTGAAGTGTGTTTTGGGCAGACCTGCAAACCCTTGGAGGAGCCTGGAAATTTGGTGTGCTTGTCACTGCCACACTCCACATTTAATTGAATGGCTCCTCTGATGTCATTTTGGGCTCAGACTGACCCGTGGGAAGTTTTACCATGTTTTTATACATCACTGGCTGCAGGTGTCCAGCTCAGTTCTAGAGTTTGCTGCCTCCCAGGGGAACCTGTGGCTTTCACCTGAATGATATATTAAAACCCCAACAAAAGAGAGTTTTTATTAATCTTTTGGGTAGTGACTGGCATCATCCCTCTGTCCAAACCACACCAGTGGGAAAAGCACTTGCTGGTGTAAAACAGTGCATGCTCCTGCCACTGTTTGCTTTAGTGTGTGTGAGTCAGAGCCTTTAATTCTCTCTGCTACAGTTCCCTCTGTAAATTAGGGATAATTATTGCCTTCCTCACAATTCTGAGGTGTATCGGAAAGTGAGGCTTGGAAATACATTTTGTTTTTCAGACACAGATGTTACAAGATTAGATTTTCCACCTACTTTTTCTCATCATTCCTGCAATTATAAGTATTTCATTAGGTGATAAACCACCTAGCAGTCTCTGGTGCTGTGGTTTTTGTTGTTTGTGGAGGGGCATCTTCTTTAAAGAGAGGAATTTCTGGGAAGGTTTTGAGCAGAATCTGATGTGGAAAGGCTGCACTCACTTTTCTGGGACGGTGGTGGTATCATGGAATGGTTGCGTTAAAAGGAACCTTAAAGCTCATCTTGTTCCAAACTCCCTAGGGCAGGGACACCTTCCACTAGCCCAGGTTGCTCCAAGCCCCATCCAGCCTGTCCTTGAACCCTTCCAGGGATGGGGCAGCCACAGCTTCTCTGGTCAACCTGTGCCAGAGCCTCACCACCCTCAGAGGGAAGAATTCCTTCCCAAGATCTAATCTAAATCTCACCTCTTGTTGTTTAAAAATTCCTGCTGTTTAGTTTATGGCTGCAAACATGCATACTGATAAAGATAAGGTGGTTGATTCTGTCTGCCCCAGTGATTTTAAGCATTGAATTAATTGATTTTAAATGCTTTAATATTGATAGAGGAATATAAACCTTTCCTTGATGTTACTACATTTCTTCTCTTGTGGCAGCAGAGTCAACTAGTCTCTTTATTTATTTTTAATGTATACATATGCATTGAAGTATTAATTTCATTGTTTGTTCTTTGGGTCCAGTGTCACAGCAGCAAAGCTCACATGTCAGATGTCCCCCTCTGAGGGACCTAGTTAGGAAGAAGACAGCCTGCCTGTGTCTGAGGGGTTCAGCAAGGATGAGCTGACCCTGACACACCCCCTTCAGCAGGAGCAGCAACACCAGCTTTGGTCCTGTCTGTCCTCAAGGGGGAGATTTAATGTTCCACAGCACTTTCCATTGCATCAAGCACAACCCACTGGAGTGGGTTCTGCCTGTGGTGGGCTGACCCTGCTGGATGCCCAGCAAGCCTCTTTATCACTCCCCTCCTCAGCTGGACAGGGGAGAAAAAAAGATATCAAATGTTTGAGATAAGGGTAGGGGGAGATCACTCACCAACTATTGTTACAGGCAAAACAGACTCGACTTAGGCCAAATGAATTTAATTTATTGCCAATCAAAAGTCAGGGTAATAAGACATAAAAACAAGTCTTAAAACACTTTCCCCCCAACCCCTCCTGTCTTCCCAGGTTCAACTTCTCTCATTATTTTTTCCACTTCCTCCCCTCCAGTGGTGCAGGGGGACAGGGAAAGGGGATTGTGCTCAGTACATCACATGTTGTCTCTGCTGCTCCTTCCTCCTCAGGAGTTGGACTTCTCACACTCTTCCCCTGCTTCATCCTGGAATCCCTGCCATGGGAGACAGTGCTCCATGAACTTTTCCAAAGTGAGTCCTCCCCATGAGCTGCAGTTCTTCAGTAAGTGTTCCACTGTGGGTCCCTTCCATGGGGTGCAGTCCTTCAGGAACAGGCTGCTCCAGCCTGGGTACCCCACAAGGTCACAGGACCTGCCAGCAAACATGCTCTTGTGTCAGCTCCTCTCTCCATGGAGCCACAGGTCTTGCCAGGAGCCTGCTCCAGTGTGGGATCCTCCACGGTGGATCTCTGCTCCCTCGTGGACCTTCTTGGGCTGCAGAGGCACAGCTGCCTCTCCATGGTGAGGATAAACATCTGAGAGAAGCTCAACAGAGAGAGGTAAAGCTGGGCGCTGCTGATCTGCATTTGGCAAGCCTGGAGACTGTCCCTGTGGCATGATGATATGAGTGATCAGGAGGAGACCTCTAGACACAGCAAGAACAGAAGACCAGCTCCAAATAATAACATGCTGCAGAGTTTGATTTTCCCCTTTGCTTTCAGCTTTTCTCTGCCACCCACTCGATGTCCTTCAAAAGCTGACTGCTGGGAGCTGACTAATGCACTGGTGTTTATCCTTCGCTGTGTCATAATGAAAAGTGGCTCTGGTTCACTGAATCTGGAAGTCAGACTCTCATCAGAGACCTGAGTAGTCTCAATCTTCCTCAAAGATGTAATTTGATGCATCTCATGTTCATGTGTTGGTTGTAGTAAACAGGTAGCAGAGGGGCTTGTAGTCCTGCTGCCCAGCTTGATGTTTTGCCCAAGGCAGGGTATGATCCAGCCCTCAGTGCAGCAGAAGAAATAGGACAAGGGGGAATGGCTTTAAAATGAAAACAAGTAGGTTTGCATTAGATTTTAGGAAGAAATTCTTCCCTGTGAGGGTGGTGAGGCCCTGGAACAGGCTGCCTGGATCAGTGGCTGCCCCATCCCTGAAGTGTTCAAGGCCAGGTTGGAGAGGGCTTGGAGCCACCTGGTCTAGTGGAAGATGTCCCTGTTCATGACAGGGAGGTTGGAATGAGATGATCTTTAGGATCCCTTCCAATCCAAACCATTCTATGACAGGCAGTGGTAGAAACATTGTGTGGGTAGGGAAAGACCTGCAGCTTTGCATAAGGTCAGGGATCCACCTAGTCAAGTATTCTGTGATCCTGTGATTCTGCTCTTTTGACGTCATGACTCACATGGCACCTTGGCAGAAGATCCAAAAAGCTGGCTGTATGTCCCTTGCAGAGATGTTTTGCTGGTGAACAGTGGCCAGGCTGAGAATTACATTTCTGTTGCCAGTCTTTATCTGCTCCTTCTTGCACTCCATGGAAGTCTTCTCTTGTCAAACAGGACAAAAGCAAACTGAAAATGAGTGTGCAGGTGGGTTTCCCAATGGGTTGCAATAAATCCATGGCTGAGCAGGAACTGGTATGGGAGTGCCCAGCTCTGCTTGTCTGAAATATTAGGTCAGTCCCCACTTTTGATGGTCTTCAGGAGTGTGATGAGAACTGTCTCTTGCACTCGTCTCTAAAGAGCTGAAATGCATGTGTAGGTCAAATCTAACCCTGCATCAGACCATCCTTCTCCTGCTGGGACACAGGCTGGTCCTGCCCAAGGGCAGAGTCTATCCTGCCTGGTTTCTGTGTCAGTAAGGAGCTGGCTCTTCTGAGCACAGGCATGAGTTTACACCACATTGCAAAGCCCATATACACAGCCTATGCCTACTTGAGGGGCACTTCTACAAGGGGTTGTAGCATCAGGAGGAAAAGATGCCTCCAGGGAAGGTCTAAGTCAGCCAGACAAACCTTTTATAAAGTTGTTTCTCTTCTGCTGCCATCCACTTGCTCTTGACTATGAGAAAAAGCAGAGCAAGCCCAGCCTTCCTCAGTAAGGGCATGGAGAGGAAAATACTTAATTAGCAAGGCAGTGTGGCTTGGAGGTCACTGCAGTAAGATGTTGGTTGAGCAACCCTTCTGCAGAAATCCTATGTATTTAGTTAGATGTTTAGTACTCTCTGCCTTTGCCCCTGTTAGCAATTTTCAGTGTTGTGCCCAGAGAAGCTGTGGCTGGAAGTGTTCAAGGCCAGGCTGGATAAAGCTCTGAGCAATCTGGTCTCGTGGAAGTTGTCCATGGCAGAGGGGTTGGAAGGAGATGAGCTTTAAGGTCCCTTTCAACCCTAACCATTCTGTGATTCTATGATTCTAAGCGTGATTTTTCAGGAAGGCCAAATGGAGAGATGGTGGTTATGTCTGCAAACACAACTTGACATACACATGTGTAGGTCTCCATAGTGAGGAAGTGCTGGACAACACCTACATTTACATATTGGTTTTGGTAGCAGAGATTTGGGCAGCAGAAAGAGGGATTTCTCTCCACAGGTCATTTTGTTGCTGCCTGCTTAGGGTGGATTATCTTCCCTCTCATTATCCCTACTTATTTTTTTTCACAAAGCTCCAATCAAGCATAGAGAGTCACTGCCTACATGGGACAAGGGTGGAGGGGGAACCTTATGTAAGATGTAAAATTGCCAAATAGAGGGAGAAAGGTCTACATTTTTGTTTCACAATATAAGAGGATATAAAGCTATTAGAAATTGTCCAAAGGAGGGCTGTGAAGATGGTGAAGGACCTTGAGGGGAAGCCGTATGAGGAGCAGTTGATGTTTGGTTTGTTCAGCCTGGAGAAGAGGAGACTGAGGATTGCAGTTACAACTTCTTTGTGAAGGGAAGAGGAGGGGCAGGCACTGATCTCTTCTCTGTGGTGACAGAAGCTGGGGAAATGACCTAAAGCTGTGTCAGGGGAGGTTTAGGTTGGATATTAGGAGAAAGTTCTTCCCCCAGAGGGTGGTTGGGCACTGAATAGGCTCCCCAGGGCAGTGGGCACAGCACCAAGGCTGACAGGGCTCCAGAAACATTTGGACAACTCTCTCAGGCACAGGGTGGGATGCTGGGGGTGGTCTGCAGGCTCAGGGGCTGGACTCAATGACCCTTGAGTCCCTTCCAGCTCAGAATATTCTATGATTCCATGAGTCCCTTCTTGGCAGGTTTCAGCGCTGTAGAGACGTCCCCTCCATTTGGCATTTGTTGCCATTTTTCCAAAGACACTGTTGTTTTCCCATACAATGGCTTGGGTGGGAAGGGATAAAGTGGCTCAGACAGCTCAGAAGAGGAAGATTAGCTTTGCAGAATGCTTATTATTTGATTATTTAGCCAGGCATGCATTGTCATTTGGAGGGCGGGGGAAGAGAGAGAAGAGAAAGATGTTATCAACAAAGCTGACTGCTTTTTTCCTTTTATCCTCTCCTCTGTCAGATTAAATGAATGTCTTTCCTTGAAGAAATATGTATTTTTCTTGATTTCTAGAGGATAAACTTGAAGTTTAATTAGATTCTGTGGTGCAGTATTGCTTCTCATCTGCTGATCACTTTAATTAAATTATTCCAAGGATTGGAAAGTATTAATCAAGTGGCTGGAGAACTGAGCAAGAACTTGGGAAGTTTTGTGCGGTGATTCTTACCTTGAAACCATTTCTCTGTAACCATATGTGGCTCCAGGTTTCTGTTTTCCTTCCTACTTGTGCTAATAATCTCTTTTCCTGGGATATCAAGGAGATGATATAATACCTAGAAGTGGTGAAACATGTAAGACATTATGGAAATTATGCTCTACATTCATCAAAATGTCACACACATTAAAAACTCAACAATTTCATTAACAGCACACTTGGAATTTTCATGAGAAATTTGGAGGTTTTAGCAAAGATTTAATAGCAGGTGTTTTTAATGTTCTCACTTTGTAGGACATCTCAGGAAAATATTTGCATTGAGAAGGCAATATGCTATAAATTTGTTTTATGTGTATCTGGGTGTGCAGTGCCACATCTCCTGTATCTAACTACTGCAAGGTGAAGAATTACCACTAATATTCTTACATTAGCAAATGAACAGAGGAATTTGGGTATTTTCTTTAATTTACTTGCTTTGAAAATAATAAAGTGTTGTATTGGTTTTAGGAGGTTCTTTGATTTTTTGAGGGGAGTCTTTTGGCTGTGGGGTTTGGGGTTTATTTTCTTTAAAGCAGTGAGGGATGAACAGGTCCCTACTTCATACTGACAAAGTTTCAGTCTATGTGGCTGAAGACTCTTATGATGCATCCTGCTGTTGAATGCAAAAACCTGTGCCCTATATGTGTGAAATCCACTGAATCTAATGGCAATATCTCCAGGGATTTCCAGGTTTATTAGAATGTGCATCCTGAGAGACTGTGCAATGCCTGGCTGTATTCTCACATAAAACAATTTGTCATGGTTTTCTCTTCTGCTTTTCTTTTGTGTATCAGGTAGGCCAGATGTCTTGCAAATCACTAGATTAACTATTTAATGCATAATTCTATTTATACAATGCAGTGTAATGCAAAATAATCCACATCTCTGTTTTGGTTGCATTTCTGTCTTGGTGTATTTTCTGCTGAGCTCAAATTCCTGTGGTTTCACTTGTTTTCCTCCTACTCTTATGAGCAACTGTTGTGGTAGAGGCAGAGTTTGTCCCTCCCAAAGGAGGTTGTAGCTTGCCAAAAGAGCAAGGGCTTCACATGTCTCAATGAAAGGGAGCTGCATCTGTAAAGCAGATGAATTATTTTATATCTATTGATGTTGGCTGCCAGGAAACATGTTTATTACTATTGATTTGGACTTAAAACATCTGCAGTGGCTGTTCCTTCACAGCCCTTTGCCTGGTTTCATGGATATCCTTCCCAGTGAAGCTTCTCCTGACGTGCAGCCAGGTGGGAGTGACAAGCTGTGAGACAGCACAGGGAAGCTTGCATGTCTCTGCTGCAGCTTTAATTAGCTCACTCTCTGGAGCCCAGTGCCTGACTGTGAATTCCCTACCTGGACTTGCCTCCTAAGCTGTGTTCATGTGGACATGATGGACAGACTTGCTTGGCACAGCAACACCTTTCCAGCAAGGTGGCCAGTTGTTGCTGTACAGCATAATTGAGGTGTAGGAATAAGGGGATAGATACATTTGTCGTTGAACGAGGCTGCCTGGTTTAGGAAAAGCATGAATGGGATCATTGCTTAATACTCATTTTGGCACATAAAGGACCGTTTCCCTCCACATGTGGTGGCCTTTTCTCTGCCCCCACTCCAAGGGCTCCCTGGCAGGGCTGGGAGCTGCATCTCAGACAGATTGATTGGTCTGTCCCATCGTCAAATCAAGCTCGAGTCAAAGTTGCTTTATTGACTTAACTGTAGTGCAAGTATTGCCAAATCTAATCCGTGGGAATTAAATGGCAATTATCCATTTATTTGAGCTGGCTCCTTCCTCCCTCTGTGTTTCAGCACTGTCAGCTTGCAGGCTGCCTTCCTAATTGAATGCTGCTCAGTGCAGCACTGCCAGCTCTGGCTGGGGGGAGGGATGGGGGCAGCTCCTGACCCCCAGAGAGAGGGGAAAGGTTCCCAGACAAAGCTGAGGGCATGGTCACTTGGAGGACAAAGCTGGAGGACTTCCAGCCCCACCTTCATGGTGTGGACATCCCAACCCAGGGAGATCAACCTTGTGCATGGATGGTGCTGCTCTCCACAGCTCAGGTGTGTCCTCCATCCCCTGTCTGAGGTGAGCTGATGTCTCTGAGAAAACTGTCCTCCATGAGATGGGTGAGGAGGAGGTGCAGTCACATGAGAGCCAAACAAGGGACAGGAAATCTGAAGGTTTTTTATGCCATCCTTATAAGTTTTCTTTAAAAAGACCAGCATTTAGTATAGATATTTCCATGCTGGAGCCTCAGCTGTGCCACTTCAGTTTTACTGGTACTGGTATTAGGTTGTCAAAGCTTGATGTAGCCAAAATCTGACCTGGGTTCAGGTGCCAGCAGAGATTACACAGCTCTTCTGTGTCCTCCTGTGTCCTGGAGCTCACCAGCTGCCAGGAGTGGCTTTCTAGCAATACCAAAATGCAGGGAAGGTAGGGCTGTGGCACCTTTACCTATGCAACAAACATATTTCTTTTTTTGGTATTGTTTTTTTTTTTCCAGTAAGTTGTTTTCCAGGCAGTGCCTCACCAGTGTGCAATCATTCCAACTGCAGGTGATTTTTGCTGAAGCTGCTGTTTGAGTTTTTCACTGTTCAGAACTGAGGCTGTTTTGGGAATAGTGTGCTCTCCAGCAGCCCTGTCCATGTTTTGGGCTTTAGCAGCAGTGCAAGAAAGCAGGAGTTTTGTTGTAGCTGTAAAAAAAAATCAATTCTGTGGAATATAATCAAGTGCCAGCATAGGAGCATCCCTTGGGATCTTCTGGAGCATCTTCAATAGAGATGCCACATCCCAAGGGCTCTATTTTAAGAAAACCAGAGTAATTTGGTCCCCTGTTAGTGGGACTGCTGGGGCACACTGGCTCTGTGAACCTCTTTCCCATGAAAATAAGGACTTTGGGTGATTCCTCCCAATCCTGTGTAGTGGGGCAGTACACAAAGCTTTGGGAGAGTTCCATCACTGCTGTGTGAAGGATCTTTAGTAATGACACGATGGGAGCTCAGCTTTCAAAAAAGAATAGGATTGTGCCTTTCCTCAGGTCATGTCTTATAGGACAACATGAAATATCTGTGCTTTAATTACTGTGTGCAAACACCACCCTGTAGCTGTTGGATTGTAGAATCATGGAATCACAGAATGGTTCGGGTTGGAAGGGACCCTCAAGGCCATTTTTAGGCCATTCAAGGCCCTCTTCCATGGGCAGGGAATGTTCCACTAGACCAGTTTGCAAACCTGGCCTTGAGCACTTCCAGGGGTGGGGCATCCACCAGCTTCTCTGGGCAGCCTCTTCACATCCAGTGAGCACTATCATAAAATCATAGAATGATTAAGGTTGGAAAAGACCTTTAAGATCATCAAGTCCAGCCATAAACATAACCCTGCCAAGTCCACCACAAAGCCATGTCCTGAAGTGTCATCTTACTGTACTTCAATCTAAGGGAAACAAGATAACAAGAAAAGAGTCTTCAAAAGATCTGTGTATTACAACCTCGAGTAAAAACCTACATTTTGACCAAAGAGAAAAAAAAAATAAAATAATGAATTATAAACAAGATGAATCTTGCTCATGGCTATTGAGCTTTGTTTTTAAAACAACCCAAAAACTGCTTGAGAAACATAAGCTTCCAAATTTGAATGGTGGCACAAGAATTTTAACTTTCCTTGTCTGTGAAGCTTGATTTTTATTTTATTTTATTTATTTTTCTTCTTATTTTTACAATCTTTTAAGACAATGGCATGGAAGTCCCCAGACATACTCCCGACTCATTTGGACACAGCATTGCTTTTAATGATGCATTCCTGCTGGAAATGCTCCTTTTAAAAGTGTTTTCCACCTACTCAGACAGTCTATAGGTGCAAAACTTTACTGGAAGTTTTGAAATGCTGTTGTTTTGCCATGATCTTGGGTGAAAAGATGTCTAGCCTTGGTATTAACAGTAAGTAGCATTATATTTTTTTCTTCCTGGCATGTCTTTCAGCTCTCACAATCATGGATTTTAAAGCTAGAAGGGATCATGAAATTATTTTGTCAGTCTTTTTGAATCACCTGTACGCTAAGAACCTCCTGCAGTATTATTTGATGTATATTCAGCTCCTTGCATGAGCCTTGCAGCTGGAACCCAAAGCTGTTGTTCCCATCAGTCTCTCAGGCAGGATCACAGGGATTTTCCAGCCTCCAGAAGGACAGGAGACAGGATTCCAGTGGAGCAGGGAGAGAGCTTCAGCTCTTGCAGGTCATCACCCACGCAGAGTCAGGACCAGGGCTGGGATCATACCCCTGCTCTTGCCTGCAGCTTGCACAGAGCATGGCCCACAGTCTGCTGGAGGGTGGGAGGGCTCTGCAGAGGGACCTGGACATGCTGGAGAGATGGGCTGAATCCAACAGGATGGGCTTGAACAGGCCAAGTGTTGGGTCCTGCACTTGGGTCACAACAACCCCCTTCAGCACCACAGGCTGGGGACAGAGAGTCTGGACCGGGCCAGGCAGGAAAAGGGACCTGGGAATGCCAGCAAGCTCATTTAAATATTTGGGAACAGAAGTGTTTTGGATTTGATAGACCAAAATACTCTTGCTCTGGAGCAGCATCTATACCAAGCACAGCCCAGAGCACCATGTGCTATGCTGTTGTAAAGCTCAATGTATATAAATATACCCCAGGCTGTTTCCCATAGGTCTCATGCCTTTGCACTGTAAACAGACCCACTGGCACAGAGCTCAGCATGTTGGCTGATATTTTGGTTATTTTATGTGTGTCTTTGTCTTTGACTAAGCACAGGTGACTGAGCGGTGTGTGGTGTGTGCCCCTGCGTGGGCTTAGGGGGGTCGCTTTGTCTTTTTTTTTGTGGCTTGGGACTGTTAGAAACCAAGACAAAACCAATCAGGTTTCTAGTTAATGCCTGGTGGCATCAGACCAGAGAATTTCCTCCAGAATATTCAGGCTTTTCCCCCCAGACATGCACGCAGCACCTTTCTGAGAGAGACACATTTTAGGGATGTCATTCTCCTTACAAATTGCTTCCCTCTGGGTGTGCTCTAATTATGTGCACGAAGGAAGGTGGTGGCAGCAATTCCAGATAAAATCAATTCCCTTACACTAACTGCTGGCAACTGCTTGGGCTGCTCCTCACAACTGCAAGGGAAGTGCTCACTGACCCCCTCCTCCTGTCCCTGGGGGAGGTTAAACCACCTCGAGTGTGGAATTAGCACAGCATGGGGAGCGGGATAGGAGTGCCAGTGAGTGAGAGTGACAAACTCTGATTTCCACCTCTTTTGGGGGAAACCATCGGGTGATGAACTTTCCAACTGGACTGTGAACTCCTTGGAACCAAATGAGTGCTTAGGGAGTCAACCCTACCTTCTCTGTAAGCCTTCAAGACCTGTAAGACATCTTTTCTTTGTATTCGATGGGAGATATTTTCTGTTTCCAGGGGGAATTGACTGCTGTGACTTTTGCATACCCAGTGTGGTTTTGTCCATGCTCCCCTGGACTTCATTCATACAATGTTGACCAGCAGTGGAGAAATCAGCCTGCAAAACATCTTCTTTCCCAGCAGACCCATGTGTTCCACCTAGCCTACATAGTCTATCTTGGAGCTGGTGCAGGGATAACACCTGGGAGCTGGGAGCTGCAAGAGGATGAAAAATCTGTGGGAGGCAACTTTTGACCACTTAAGGATTGCTGGTTGCCCTTGAGCAGCACCTTTTTATCTGTCTGAGCATCAGTGTAGCCCAATTCCTGCAAAGTTTCTGCTTCTCAGTGCCAGGCCACTCTGACAGTGGGCTGGAAGGAAGAAAGGCAGGAAACCATCCCAAAAGAATCATAGAATCATCAAGGCTGGGAAAGACCTCCAAGCTCATCAAGTCCTACCTTTGACTAGAAAACTATAGCACTCCTGATCTTTGATCTCCATCACTGTTTCTTTTAAGGAAGATGCTGAGGGAATGAAAGAAAGGAAAAGGAGATGAAAGAAGATGAAACGAATCATAGAGTGGTTTGGATTGGAAGGGACCTTGAAGATCATCCAGTTCCAACCTCCTACCATGGGCAGGAACACCTTCTCCTAGACCAGGTTGCTCAGAGCTCCATCCAGATGGCCTTGAACACTTCCAGGCATAGTACATCCACAATTTCAAGGAATGGGATATCCACAAAGAAAGAGAAGGCAGTCCAGCGTTCCCAGGATGGGTCCCTATCAAGTGGCTTCTGCTGACTGGGAAAAGTCCCCTTCCCCAGCCACATCAGGCACAGGCTGTAGCTGCTTGTCCCAACCATTTAATGCTGCAGGGTGCAAGAACAGCACAAGGGAACGTGGCAGAGCAGGGATTTGGCAGCATTCCTGTTTCTTCTGCTGGAACATTGTATTTTATTATTGCAATCCTGACATCGACAAAAATCCAGGGAGCCATTAGTGGCAGCACACTGCTGATGTGTTCAGATTTCCTATTAATAGAGGTGTACACAAAAGGCAATGGCTGTAGGTGTGCTGAAAATCAGGTGTTAACCCTTCTGTGAGCATTTGATAGGGAATAGGGGTGAGGAAGGGTTTCTTTGAGCTCAGGGAAGTTATGGGTGCCCCATCCCTGGAAGTGTCCAAGGTCAGGTTGGATGGGGCTCTGGGCAACCTGGGATAGTGAGAGGTGTCCCTGCCCAGGGCAGGGGGTTGGAACTGGGTGATCTTTAAATTCCCTTCCAACCCAAACCATTCTATGATGCTGTGATTCTATCACATCATGGAGTATCAGAAAATTACTGTAGCACTTTGCAAGAACGTTGGAAGAGAGGCTACAAGAGGAAAAGTGACATGAAATGGGATTTCTTGGATCTATTGACAGAATGAGTTCCTTTAAATCATTGTCCTCTTCGGGATTCCTTGACATTTTCCAAAGGGAAAATCCTATGGAAGTTGCACGTCTCCCAGAGCTTCACTCTTGAAGCCAAAACCTTTCAGATGTATTTTGTTTTCCACCTCTCCACTGTGTCTTGTATATGGAGTTCTCGCTGCATGAGCTGTGGTGCTGGTACTCAAGGGGGTGGTGGAAATGATCTTTATTTATTAAGTTTTTCCTCCTTATGGCTGCCAATTATGTTTAGAATTTATCTGCAAATTGGAAAAAAAAAAATAAATACTTGCACTGGCAAGTATTTGGTGGAAAAAAAAAATCTTGTTTTTTTCTATTTTCTTGCTTTTTGGGTGTTTTCAATGTGGGAAAATTTTGAGAATACATAGTATTTTGGTTCCAAATGTCAAAACATTTCCCTCTGAAACCTTTCAATGGGCTGTTTCAACTGTGGTAAAGAAAGAAAGAACTAAAAAACCTTTCAGCTGAAACCATCCTTACTGAGTTTGGCATTTGTATCTGTTGATCTAAACCAGAATGCTTCAGCTAATAAACCAGTTGTCTAAAAAATTTAATTCAGCCTCTTCTTCATCAGTTTTCTGTCACTTCCACTTTCTCACACTCATCAGTATCACAGTGCCATGGAATTGGGTTTTTTTAGGCAAATACTTCAACTTGTGTCTCAGTTTTATTTTGAAAGGAAGGGAGAAAGTCTGCGTTCAAGTGCATAATAGAGTCTTTTCAATTAAGATGAAGAGCAAAAGCTGGTCTCCAGATATTTAATGAGTCATACTGAGAATGAGAAACAGAGCAAAGTTCTGCTGAATTAAACAGCAAAAAGCCACTTTTTTTCTTGCTGCTGAAGGCACCGATGAGCCTGAGGATGGATCAGTTGTCCACACTTTAGAGCTGAGGCCCAATGCTGGTGCTTTACCCATGGGGAAGGGAGATTTTTGCTTTCACAAAAGTGCAGAGGATAATACAATAAAGTCTAATAAATGTTAACACCCATACAGTCCTTTTCTTTCATTTTTTTTTCTTTTTTCTTGTGCAAGAACTAGAATAAAGTTCATTGTCCATATCCCATCATACGTGGAGTAAATACATTTCCTCTGTAGCTTTGCATAAGCTTCTAATGAACTTGTCTTTTATTTTAATTTTATTTTTTAGCACTGTTATGGGCTGTGTTGCTCTGCATGGGTTGGGGCTTGTCTTGTACAGTAACAGGTCTATGAGATTACTTTTCACAGGAGCACATAGAGATAAGACAAGGGGGAATGGCTTTAGATTAGATATTAGTAAGAAATTCTTCCCTGTGAAGGTGGGCAGGCCCTGGCACAGGTTGCCCAGAGAAGCTGTGGCTGCTCCATCCCTGGAAGTGTCCAAGGACAGGTTGGATGAAGTTTGCAGCAACCTGGGATAGTGGAAGTTGTCCCTGCCCATGGCAGGAGGGTGGAATGAGATATTTAGCATCCTTTCCAACTCAATGATTATGCCTGAAATTGTCTGTGAGGCAGCAAAGTAATTTTTTTCTGTGTAACAAAGAGCAGTAAGATGATGTTCCCCTCTGCTTCTGCCTCAGTGTACGAGGAAGGGCTGTTGCTGAGTGAAAGTGCCTCTGTGTGTAAAAAATAAAACTAATTCTGTCATGTGTGCCCACATTGACCATGTCATTAGTGATAAACGATACAAGGGCTTGCTCAGAGTCTGAGAACTCAAAATTTGGTCCATGTGAATCCCAGGGAGAGAGAGCTGAGCCTTTTCTTTCCAGTGAGTAACTCCAGCAGTGGTTGTGTAACAAGAAGCAGATCATTTTATGGCCATTGCTACAACCTCTGCTGACCAGTTGCAGATCCCATACGCTGTGGATGACTGGATCTGCATAAAATATCCCACAGAAACAAACCCAGGAGACTTCCAGAAGCTCTGGCAGATGGTATTTCATCTTTCTGAATGGCGTACGGGGTTTTGTACATATGGATTATAAAACCCGGTATGGGTTTTGTGATTTCTTCCCAAAGAGCTGGTTCTTTGAGCCAGATGGTTTCTATTATGGTTAATCTTAAGCAAACAAAAGTAATTTTCCTTCCTCCGTTCAGTAAATGTTGAGAAGGTATGTAAAGTGTTATGCATAAATTAGCAGTATAGTTTTCTTATTTAAACATGTAGATAAAGATCACCAATAAATGGCAAAGGGTGTATTGCACTTTTCCCTCTCTCTTTGGGACATCTAATAAATTGCCTTGCTCCTTTTATTTCCTGGAGAATTCAAGCTCTCCGGAAGAGGAGGGTGCATCACTGGGGACTTTATTCTGAACTTGGAAATCTGCTCCAGCCCTTGCAATACTATCCATGCACCAGCCTCTTTTTCCCATAGATACCTGCCAGCTGTTGCATTGCTCCATTGGTGTCTCCCATTGCATCCACTTTGTTGGTTTTGCCATCCTGTCATCCCAGATCTCACTTCATCTCTTGGGTGCTTCTAGTCTGTGAAAACTCTCCATTCAGGTCTCAATGACTCTGCAAGGTCTCTCCAAGAATTTTGTGTTTCCTTGCTGCAGGGGCAATTAGTCTTCTGTATCCTTGAAATGGCCTGAAATTTTAGTTCTGATCAACAAAGGAAGTGATGAAGAGGAAGGAAATGGGAAGGAAAGGCATTTTCTACATTAGAGCTTCTTGAGCCTTGTGCTGCAACAAGTGTGGTTGACTCTGAAGCAGCTGGAGGGTCCAGCAGCCCACCCTTTACCTGCAGAACTCTCATGCATGTGCCCCCCTGTCCTCCTACAACCTTTCTTCTTGGACTTGGAAAGGTCAAGGGGCTGGGGAGAGGCTGAGGGAGCTCATTGTGTGCCAGTGGCCAGAGCATCAAAGTGAATACTCCCTTCTTCCACCCCACTGTTCATCTCCATCTGAGTGCCACCACTCTGGGTACCCTGAGTCTCAAATCTCTCATTGTTCCTCTTAGAACAGTGGCTCATCCCAGCCCTGGAGTTTCTCTGGTGTGGTGGTGGCAAGGATAAGCTCATGCATGATCCATAATACCTGCTGGGATCATCACACCTTCTTATCTACATTACAGGATTTTGTTTGTAGAAGCCATAGTTTACGAGGAGTGAAGAAAATACCCATTTACCTGGATCATAGAATGGTTTGGGTTGGAAGGGACCTTAAGGATCATCAACTCCCAACCCCCTACCATGGGCAGGGTCATCTTCTACCAGACCAGGTTGCTCCAAGCCCCATCCAACCTGGCCTTGAACACTTCCAGGGATGGGGCATCCACAACACTCCATTCCAATGGATGTGTTCAGCTGGAAAGCTGTAGCAAGGTAATGTTTTTTAAGGTTTCTCTCTTTCATTCATAGGGCTGGTTTTTCTGATGGCACTTGTTGCATCACATGGACTCAATCAGAAAAAAAATAATCATCTCCATTTTGTCATTAATAGCCTGGGTCTTTTAAAAGATATTTTCTAAGGCAGTTAGTGCTGACTTCATTAATAAGACTAGAAGAGAGGCTGATTAAGTGCTAGTTTAAAAATAAAAACAGTATTTTGTGATTTATATCACCAATACCACTTTAAATAACGATGTTTCAAAAATATTTGCATTCTTCATCTTTTTTTTTTTTTTTTGCTGGCTGTTTTCATGTTACATATCCAAGAGCTTGGGCAGGAAGTGTGAGGTTAATCAATCATTTCCACTTCGCTTTTCAGTCGATTCCTTTGCATTTTCACATCCTGTTGATGCTGTTTGTGTTTGTGTTAGCACAGGATTGCAGACTGTCCTAGGAATAGAGCAGCGCAAACAAAACTTGCTGTCACTCAAGCTTTATTTATATACTCACACCAAGTCATCATTAAAAAATTAAACAAACTGTCAAATGCCTTAAATTGCCTTTTTTTTTTTTTTTTTTAATGACTTGTGTATCCTTTCAAAAAATGCAGGCAGAAACTGCCTTAATGCTTGCTCCTGCTACTGCTTTGGAGCACGGAGAAGGGAACAGGATTAAACTTTCCATCTTGGAAAGCAGGAAGCAATAGGATTTGATAGGGAAATTTCACAAATTAATTGGTATTTTCCGGTACATTGATTTATTTCAATAAAAAGTGAATTGTCCTTTCAACTTCCTCCTAATCCACTACCAGCAAAACTAATAAAAAACCCCTGAAGTGATTTGTTTTATTTAAAAGTGACTTAACTGCGTCTTGGTAACAAGTCAGAATTATGCAAAACCTTTTAAAGTTTGTCTCCCTGTTGCTTAAAAATGGAGAAAAAACCCTCTTTAATTGTAAAACTGTCCAACCAAAGCCAAAATTTCCACACCCCCAGAATTAGCAGCTTCTTAATCCAGTGCACAGCTCCGCTCTGCACTTATTCTTCATAAAATTTTGCTTAAAATTTTAAGTCTGCTTTGCATTTAACCATCACAGGAAAAACAACCTTCTCCCTAACTCTCCTGGCTGGACGAGAGAAGCTCAGCCCCTGTGGATGTCTGTGGTGAAAACAGGAATTCCCTGAGTGGCTCTATTCATTTCATAGAGATTTGAGCAGGTGAAACAGGGCTGAGAATCCCCCCAACCCATTTCCCACGGGCTCCCAGCCTTGCCTGACCTTCAAATCGCTTTTAACCATCATGTTGCAGCCGTGAACTGATGGGCTTTTTATTTTAGTAACAGCCTTGTGAGTCTTTGACATTTCCTTCTACTAAATCAACCAGAGCTGCTGTTTTTTCTTGTTGTAGAAATTAGAAGGCAGTGTGGGGTTTTTTGGGTTCTTTTTCATGCTGGTTGTTTTTTTTACTTTTATTTCTTTCCCTGCTGCCTGAAAAGCAGCGTGGGATGAGAACAGGTTTTTCTGGCAGCAATATGGTTTAATGCAGATGTAGAGAATAGCAGGCTGATGTTCACTTTCTAACATCTCTAACAAGCATGAGAAGAAAAGACTGAAAAAGCACAAACTGTCAGTCACTGCTGGGGGAAAATAATCTGATAAATTCCTAGTGGTCCTGCAAAAGCAGGGAACTTGTTCATAATACATTAAAATAAACTGGTGGGGTAGTAATGTAGGAAAGTTTGTTGGGTGGTTGGGACTTTTCTCGTGCGTTTTGTTTGGTATTTTCCTTCCCATCATGAGTTGGAAGCAGCATCTTTCCAGCATCTCTGCTTTATCTCATCACTTTTCTTTTGCTTTGTTGTGTATCTCATCTTCTGGGTGACCCCTTATGCCAGAAACTTCCACTTGTGGGGTTTCTGATGCTGTCTGGGATTTCTCTGCTCCTTGTCAAGATTGTCAATGCAGATTCTCCAGGATTTTGGCTGTGGTTTTGCTGTTCAGTCGCAAAGTCCACCTTCAGAGCTGGAGCAAATTTGGGCAGGGCTGTCATGTCTCACATGGTGCTCACCAAGGAGGAACTTCTCCACTTGGCCAGCTGAACAACGAGCCATCAACACATTCCTCTGGCCATGGCAAGGGGGTTGGAACTGGATGGTCTTCAAGGTCCCTTCCAACCCAAATCATCCTTTGATTTCTCCTGGTTGCAAATCTCCTTGTCCAGGCCCCCTGTACATGGGCTGACACTCTGGCAGTGTGTGCAGTCATGCTGTCCTGGGCACACAGGCTGAGCTGCAGGGCTGAGATCCAGCACCAGTTTTTGCACCCAGAGTCTCATTGCTTTCTTCTTCAGCAGTTTGTCATTAGCATATATGCTAAAGAAGGAAACAAAAGTGCAGAAAAGCATCTGAACTAGAAATAACACAAAGCAGATCTGATTGAATCTTGATTGCACTGTAAAAAGATAATTAATCAGAGACCCAGAGAACGGTTGGGTTGAAAGAAACCTTAGAGATCATCTTGTTCCAAACCTCCTTCCATGGGCAGGAATACTTTCCACTAGACCAGGTTGCTCAAGGCTCAATCCAGTTTTTCCTTGAACACTTCCAGGGATGGGGTATCCACAGCTTCTCTGGGCAACCTGTTCCAGTGCCTCACTGATCTCTACCATTCCCTGATGTTCCCTTTTCTCTGTGAACTGCTTCTTGGGTGTACACAGATTTCCATTGCTGTGGCTGTGTTTTTGGAATTGCATGGAGAGGTTTCCCCTCATGGGGAGGGTGGGAATATGGCAAAGCACCCCTGGGTTCAATGCTCCTTCCAAGTGGCTTAGGAAGAAAACTTATCTCCTGGCTGATTTAAATGGAAGTGCAGCAACTGTGTGCAGCCCTTTTCCACAGGCAGGTCAGGGAGGAGAGAAGGTTTCTTAATTCTGTGTCTTCTCTAATTTCTGAGGTTGATTTTCATTGCCAGTTAGTGCTCACCCTTTCCTTTCTTGAATTCCACAAGGGATGATTGTCCATGGCTGGGTTGTCCCTGGTGATGCCTCCTGTACCACCAGAGCACAGGCACTTGCCATGCTGCAAAGTTTTGGTCCCACTGCCCTGGATTTCACTTACATGGGAAGCTTTTGCCTGAATACCCTTTTTCCTTGGGTTTTTTAGACTTTCCTTGGGATAGGCACAGCCTTTATTACATACTGTAATAAATATATTTAAAGCATCTTTTTTATTTTATTTGCTAGGCTTTTCCAAGGAAGAACCATGCTGAGCTCCAGTTAAAACTTACAAGCTCTACTAGGAACATTTGTGCTGGGGACACTGCAGTCACTTCTCTGGGAACATGTTAATTAAAGCACAAATCAGAGTCTTGAAAAAAAAGCTTAGGTATTGAAACTGCTTCAGAGAACCCCAGAAAAAAACTGCATGCTTAGATGGGGTCTTTACCAACCCGTAGTGATTCTCCTGATTTACCTCCTTAGATTGAATTTTGGCCCTGAACTTAACTTGCCTTAGGGATTATAAAATCACTGTCTCCTGTGGTCAACTTGTTATAGCTGTGGTAGGACTTTCAAAGAACAAAATCTATGCTGGTAAATAGGAGTGAGTTCTGTGCTCTCATTCTCACCACATCTTTTCTGTGAGTGTTCCTGGTGAGGGAGTAAGGTGGGAGCAGGCACTGATCTCTTCTCTGTGGTCACCAGTGGCAGAACCCAAGGGAATAGCATGAAGTTGTGCCAGAGGAGGTTTAGTTTCAATGTTAGGAAGAAGTTCTTCCCCCAGGGGTTGGTTGGGCACTGGAACAGGCTCCCCAGGGCAGTGGGCACAGCACCAAGGCTGGCAGAGCTCAAGAAGCATTTGGACAACACTCACAGGCACAGGGTGGGATACTTGGGGTTGTCCTGTGAAGGGCCAGGAGTTGGACTTCGGTGATCCTTGTGGATCCCTTCCAACTCAGGATATTCTATGTTTCTATGATTCTCGGTTTTGTCTTGGGCAGAGGAGGAGGAAGAGGCAGGTACTTCACTACTTATCCCATCTCCCTTTTAGATGGGTGGGATGAAATCTGTCCTTCCAGCTCAGACACCTTCAAGTAAAGCCCCATTTCTAAAACTAGGAAAAAAAATTATGTTCAAAAGAACTTGGACAAATCAGGAAGATGATTTTTTAAAAAATGAGCAGGAGTTTATAAGTGTTAATGCAAACAGAGACCTTGAGTTAACCCACAGGTAATTGAGTTCTTGAATACACCGACCCCCCCCATGTGAGAAGGAGGGGTTGGAAGAGGATTGATGCAAACACCAACTTCATGTCATTTTTAAACACACCATCCCCTCTTTGTGCTGAGGAGACCCAGGATTTTTGTCCAAGTCACTGCCCAAATCTGCAGCAAAGAGCCTCAGAGCTTTTCCATGTGAAACAGCATCACGTTTGCCAATGCTGATGAGAATCATGTTGCCTGATGAGTGTGATTTTTGCTTACATTTTCCTTTATCACTTATTTCTCTCAAACTTCAGCAGGAGGAAATAAAAACCTCCTACATCTGAATGCCACGAGCGACTTTAGCAACATTAGACATGATGCTGCTTCTTTCATTTCCTTAATTTCCCTTTCCATTTTAAGCTCTTGGAGCCTTGTTCAAACATGCTCTTGGCCAATCCTTTCTATCCTGGTAGTTGTTGAAGGTTTTTTGACCAGTTTCAACAAGAGAGCAGAGGCGATGAGACAGAGAAGGTTTCTGTGGTCTATATGAATTTAGAAAGGCAGTGAAAGACCAAACCAATGTTGTTGTAGTGGAAGAGACCAAGGGCTGGTATGAGATGTGGGATCAGACACCAGTCCTCAAGGAGAAGCACCCTGGGGTGGGTGTAGGTGTCTGTGCACCCACCAGTTCTTGCTTGTCTGTTCTCTTTGGCATTTTCTTCTTCCTGTGACAATCTGCTTCTTTGTCTTTACTCCTTTTCCCTCTTTGCCTCCTTCATCTTTTTCCACCTTCTCATTTTTTTGTCAGTTTTCTGTGGAAAAACTAAAATAAAGACATGTCTTGGGCCAGCAGCCAGAAATCAATCTCTTCCTCTCCTTTGAGTTCATTGCCCAGTGCCAGAGGCACATGGAGTATGGATCATAGTCTTCAATAAAGAGTTACTCTCTTGGATAATTCTGTGAAAAGTCTCCAAGGGAGGAATCAGAGCCTTGCAGTGGCTCCCATGGTCCTGGAGAAGGAACAAGGTGCTTTATGGGTCAGATTTATCCATTCAGTTGGGCTGTGAAGGGGTTAAGCCCCAGGGCTGGGTGCAACTTAATCCACATTGGCAGAGTTAAAGTGAGGATTTGGTGTGGATGGTTTGAAGTCAGGGTGATCAGGTTGCTCCCAACCTGCTCTTTACTCGTTGTGGGTGTTTCATGGGACAAAAGAGGAGTTTGGATGCCAAGTAACTTTCTGCTGGAAGTTTCTTCAGCAGAGGATGATGCTGTAGCTTCAGCTGAAGCTTTCAAAGGAGAGAAGATGCAGATGCAGGAAATCTGTGACAGAATACAGACATAACTCTTGGTGGTGCTTTGGGGATAAACACGTTACATCATGAGGTGCTGGGTTGTTTTGCTACAGCCACATTAAGTATTGTAAGTAGAAAGATCAAGTTCTTGTCCTGGTTTTTTCCCTTTCCCCCTAATTTTTATTGAAGTTATTTTAATCTTTGCTTCTTCTTTTCTGCAAATTTTGAGTTATTTTGGGTTTGCTGCAAAATTGAGTTCAGGAAGGCAATTGACTTCACCTGGCTGCAGAAAAGCCATTAGGAGCTTCAAATTAATGTGAAATAATTAATAGGCAAGGAAGATTAACTTAGTGAACACGGGCAGTTTTCATTAACATTGAGCAAAAGGATGCTCTGGAGGTACCTTTGCCATGTGTGTTGTCCTGGACCTCCAGCAATTCCCTTTGGACATTAATTACATCCAGATCACTAGAGACAAGACCTTATAAGCCTGGTCATGCATCGTATTTGGCTTGTCTTGGAGAGGAACTAAGACATTCCTGCTCAGCAGCTCGCTGGGATTTCTCCCTTCCCTACCAAAACCACTGTTGGTGGTGCTCGGAGCTGTCACAGAGCCCCGGGGATGCCCAGGTGCATCAGAAGTATCTTCTCCCTCCTCATCAGGATTGGTGGAAACAGACCATGGATTCCTGTGTTGTATATTCACTCCAAGCACAGACACCACAGCCCTCATGCTGAGTGTCTCCCATAAACAGAAGTGTGATGAATTTAAGAGAATAATTGCACTGAAACAGAAGTGTGATGAATTTAAGAGAATAATTGCACTGAAGTGTGGGAAGCAATGCACTCCGGGTGTTCCCTGGAACAAAAATCATGTATAAGGCTTGTATGGATTTTTTAGGTTTTCACTTTCTACAACTATCTGAATGGAGGTTGTAGCCAGGTGGGATTTGGTCTCTTTTCCCAAGTAGCAATGATAGAAGGAGAGGAAATGGCCTCCAGATTTGCCAGGGGAGGTTTGTATTGGATATTAGAACAATTTCTTCACTGAAAGAGTTGTCTAGCATTGGAAGAAGGTGATTGACTCACCATCCCTGCAGGAATTTAAAAGACATGTAGATGTGTTACTTAGGCACAGGGTTCAGTGATGGATTTGGCAGTGCTGGGCTAATGCTTGAACTCTATCTTAAAGGTCTTTTCCAAGCTAAATGATTCCATGATTGAGTTTCCTTTTTTTTTCTTTTTGGCCTTTTTCCATTGATCCAAACTGTAGTGGGGTAGCAAAGAGGCCAAGATTCCACATCTTCATAGCAAAAAGGCACGAGATGGTGTTGCATGTGCAGATTTAAACTTGCTGCACTCCCACTGATTTTTGCCTGGAGGAAGCAATCAGTGGGATAAAGTACCCCCAGAACAGCTCCTGAATTTGTCCTGGCAATGCATGTGTTTCCAGGACTCCAGCAATATGGATTCTGAGAAGGCTCTACCTCAATGTGTTGAGTTTATGTTGCAAAGCTTTGGTACTGAGGGGGCTGCAGAGGTATTTGCATGAGAAGGTGCCAGAATTTGCCTCCATGCAACCCAGAGAGAGGAGTGGCAGTATGAAACAGAAACAGCCCTGCAGACACCAAAGTCAGGCAAGAAAGAGGGTCAGGAGGTGCTTCAGGAGTTGGAGCAGAGGTTCCCCTGCAGCCTGTGGTGCATCCCATGGTGGGGCAGCTGTGCCCCTGCAGCCCATGAAGGTCCATGGTAGAGCAGAGATCCACCTGCAGCCCATGGAGGACCCCACACCAGAGCAGAGGGATGCCCAAAGGAGGCCGTGACCCCATGGGAAGCGCATTCTGGAGCAGAGTCCTGGCAGGATCTGCGGGGAGAGGAGCTCACACTGGAACTGTTCTTCAGGCAGGACCTGTGACTCCATGGAACTCACACTGAAGGTGTCCTGATGGACTGCACCCCGTGGGAAGGACATGGGGAAAGGACTCGTGCTAGAGCAGTTCCTGCAGAACTGGGGCTGGAGAACAGTGGGAAGAATCTCCCCCAGAGGAGGAAGGAGCAGCAGAGACAATGTGTGATGAACTCATTCCCTGTCCCATCACCACTGGAGGGAGCGAGGTAGAGAAAATCTGGAGTGAAGCTGGGCCTGGGAAGAAGGGAGGGGTGAATGTGATTTATTTCTCATTATCCTAAAACTGTGTCTTGATTGGTAATAAATTCAATTTATTTCCCCAAGACGAGTCTGTTTTGCCTGTGACAGTAACTGGTGAGTGACCTCTCCTGTCATTATCTCTGCTCATGAGCCTTTTGTCATATCTTCTCCTCCTGTCTGGCTGAAGAGGGGAGTGACAGAGCAGCTTTGGTGGGCACCAGGTGTCCAGTCACAGTCAGGTTACCACACTCAATTTGAATCATCTCCTTATGCTCACATTCCCAGCTGAGGTCTCCCCCTGCACTTGGCCAGGGCGTGTGTTGACACACTTTACTTTGGCAGAGCATGTTTTGAAAAGCTCATCTTTCCATCTGTTGCACCTTCCTGGGTGTCTGTGTAGCTTTTCAGGCAAAAGAAATAAGAGTTAAATAGGCAGAAACCAGAAATGCCATTGTGGGTGCTGCTGCTTTAGGAATTGGTTAGGTGGGGCTTTGAAGTGGAAGGTGTCCCTGCCCATGGTGGGAGGCTTGGAATGAGATGATCTTTAAGGTCTCTTCCAACCCAAACCATTCTGTGATTTCTGTAAGTTGTAATAAATATAACAGCTTATCACTGTTTGCTAGGTGGGGACAAGGTTGGACAGACAGCAGAGGAAGTTGGGGTTTTCTACCTCCTGCCAAGGGGATTCTCCTGGAAAACAAATGAGAAAAGGAAACGGAAACTGTAAAGATATTTTTGGGAATGTCCAGTTAAGGAAGAGAAGGAGAAAAGATTTGCATGTGGGATTCTGTATCATATCCCCTGCAAAGCCTTCACAGCCTTCAGGACCCACAGTGTAAATAAAAATCATTTTTCCCCAGGGGTGGCCCTGAACTCTGTTAGTGTTGGGACACGTATTTAATGCATATCAGCATTCATTGCATATCAGAAACCTCAGACTCCTTCTTGGGGAATCATAATCTTTTAGTATTCACTTGATGTAATCAAAGAGCTTAATTTTTTGTTAGACCCAAATGTGCTTCACATTCCCTTTCCTTCTCAGTCTTGGGTTGTCTTCCTTAGCTTGGTCGTACAGATGCATTTTTGCTTTGCTTTCTGCTGCTGTTTTTAAATTGTTTTGCTTGTCTGCTTGAGCTGCTGAGTCCTCCATGAATAGTTACAACATCTCGGCTTGATGTGTTGAAGCTTGAAAATGGAGTAGTTAAAACCACCTCCTTGTTATTATTTTCTTTACTTTTGTGAAATAAACCCAAAATAAAACCAGACCTGGCAGTGTGCTGTGCCGTGGAATAAAAGTGCAGGGGCAGGAAACTTGGAAGCTCCATTCAATGCAGTTTTCTCAAACCATTCTCCAAGAATTGCATTTTCAAAGAAATTGTATGGAAAATCTGGCCAAAGGATCATCTGCCTTGGTCTTTTATTTTTATTTTTTTTTTTAATTTAATTTACATTTTTTTGAGTTATTAGGGTGATAGAGTGCTCCCTGGTAGATATTTATGGACTGAGATTTCAGGCCTTTGAGGAGGAGATTATCATCTCAGAGTCCTCTTGCATTTGATTAAAATTAATATGCAGAGGCTTAAAAAATGAAGCATTTCCATGTCTTCAGAGTATTATTCTCACACATTGTCCTGTTGCATTTTGCCTTTTTCCACTGGGGAAATGTGGTACAGAATGAGAGAATGGGAGTCTCACCAATAAATAGAAATAAATCTCACCCTCCCAAATTAGCGCCCGAATTTCTGGGTAGTTTTTAACTTCATGGGACAACTCTGGACTTTCACTGTTGCTCAGTGTTTCTTTCTCATGGTGTCACAGGGACTCCAAAATGCAGGTGTGCATTCCTTGGAATAAAACTGACAGTCCTTGGAATGAAAGTGGTGCTTCTCCTGCCTTTTGCAACATTTGGAATATTTAATCTTTATTTTTGGGGGAGCTTTGACATTTTAAATGTCTCCCCAGAGGTACCTGCTGGATGCTGTGAATCTCCAGGAGCATCCCCATGTGGGAACACACTGAAGTCTGCCATGTGCATTATTCTGGGAGGTTTAATGCAATAACTGGAGGTTTGAAGGAGTTTCCAGCCCTCCATTTGGTTGCATCATCCAAGGCTTTGTTCGGTACCTAAAGTGCACGTGGACCCAGGATCCCTGAGCCAGGCTAAAATTCTATTAAGGCACATTCAGTATTTCTAGGGAAAGAAAGAATGGAAATAAAGAGGTAAAAAAAATCCTCCCCCTAAAAAAAATAAAATAAAATAAAAAATCAACCAACCAACCCAAAAACCCTCCACCCATCCAAAAAAAGTTCCATCACAAAATGTGTGACAAGTCCTCTCAGCACATGGAAATTTAGCCAAGCTGAAGACATGTCCTGACTACTCATCCTGAAAATCCAAGGAAAACCTCCTAAAATGGGGCATTGTCACTGCCTGTAAAGATCTAAAAATCTTATCCTGTGCTGCTCTTTTGGTGGTGATTTAATGAGAGCTGGATCTTGTTAGTAACGAGTGAAATTCCTGGGAGACAGGTGAGCTCCTGCTAATTTCTGATGCACAGCCTCATCTGTAAAGCAAAGGAGAGGAGTGTCTGGGACAGCTGATTTAGGAGGAACTGCAGGAAGAGAAGACTGGGAAAATCTCTAGCAATGAGCCCCTGTGCATTTGGATTAAACACCATTTAATACCCTGGATTTGTGTCAACCTGACAGACTGATCCGTGACTTTATTTACAGCTGTTCCAGGGCTGAACCCTCTCATGTGAGTGTGAGGAGCAGTGGCAAATCTGCTCTTTGGATGTGGAGCTTGTCCTCAAGTGCCAGGAGATGCATCCTCAGGACTGACCTGAGCAGTGCATCCAGCAGGGTTCTCATTTTGTTCCATTTCCCTGGTTTTTGCCTTGCTCCGTCGCTGACTCTCTGCCTTTCCCAGCACAGGTTGGCTGTGTGGTGTTTTAACAGATTAGGGAAATCTCGTTAAGGGATGTAAAGGATGTCATAGTTCCAGTCTGGTGAATTGAAAATATCAGTTGTAGCTCCTGTTTGAGTCTCTGTGCAGCTTCATCTCAGAGGAGTGGCTTGAAAATAGCAGGGGCTCTTTGACTGTGTAGGGTGGACAAAAAGCCTTGGGGTGCTTTTGGCCATGACCAAAGTTTCAGGCAGAGCAGCTTGTGTGAAACCTGCAGAATTTGACTCAGGTTGGAGGCAAAATAAGGTTAAATCATGGGGAAAATCTGCTGTAAAGCTGCTGCCATAAAGTTGGTGCCAAAGACATAGTTACAAATGAGTGTTTCTCTGGTGACTATTATCAATCAAAACTGAAATGCTTGTTTAAAGATTATTTAAGTGTTGTACCCTTTCTCTCTAATATGGACTTAATTAATATAGTCATTATTAATAGCCTTAAGCTGAAGGAGGGTAGATTTAGATTAGATATTAGGAAGCAATTCTTTACTATAGGGATGGTGAGGCACTGGCACAGGTTGCCCAGAGAAGTTGTGTATGCCCATCCCTGGAAGTGTCCAAGGCCAGACTGAAAGGGGCTTGGAGCAACCTGGGATAGTGGAAGGTGTCCCTGCCCATGGCAGGAGGTTGGGCAAGATGGTCTTTAAGGTCCCTTCCAACCCAAACCGTTCTATGAGTCTATGATTCTAAAGTATAGCCCAGTCCAACCTCACATGATTCTTTATCTGGAGATGATGATGCTGTGGAGAAACTTGGGATAGTTTCAGGGGGCTTAAAGTTGGGAAATGAAGCTTAAAAAAAAAAACACACACACAAAAAAAGAAGTGTGGGAAGCAGCAAAAGCAATTTCTGGCACTGACTCATTGTCCCTTGCATTTGGGCTATCAGGAAGAAATAGGGAGAAGAGAATCTCCTGGGGGTTAGAAGAGGATCGTATGGAGGACCCATCTGGGCTCCCATCTCCCTCCTGTCCCACAAGCTTTGAGCCCATGGAGCAGTTGCAGAATCTCACTGGTTCCTCCCTTTCTTTGAAGGGGGGAGCTGCTCATGTGCCCCCCTGCTCGGGAGAGTGATGGTCACTGATGCTGCTGTGATTGTGGGTTCTCATTCACTCGGGGTTCTGATATTCCCACTTGATAAATGAGCTTCCAGTTGCTAATGATTCCTACAAATGCTGTCTTAATCTTCCTCATCCACTGTGTCCAGCAGTCCTTAGGGGCTGGATTTGCCTGTCCAGTGGAAGTTGTGTTATCAGGCACTGTGCAAGGCTGCATCAAACCACCCTACCCGGGCTCCATTTCTGCAGCAAGGAAGAACCTGCATCCCCCTGCAAAGACCCACCCCCCCTTTCAAAGTGGTCAGTGGTCTCCACTATTCAAATGTCTTCTCTGCTTTTGTCTTCACAGCCACCCAGATTGATCCCAATGAACTGCAGGAGCTTTTTCAGGAGACTTCAGCCAACGTGTTCCGGATTAACTCCAATGGTGAGTATAATGAAAGGTTTCCCAGTGGGTTGTGTGCTGTCCTGCTGATGACTCGTGGGCCTGCACAGGGTGTGTGGCAGCTCCTCTTGTCACAGGGCAAACACTAATGCAGTTTTTCTGCTGCTGCATCTCCCGAGCAGCAGCACATGTCCAATACACAGTTCTTTATAAGATGTAAAAATATTCCACCATATGTTCCATTAAACAGGCACAGATATATCCCAATCCTTGCTGAGACCACATCCTTTTCTATTTTTAATTGTGTCATCTGTTACAATGGGGAGTTAGAGTGCAGAAAGGTGGAACAAGCCAGACTTATTTTCTAATATGGTGCAGCACTACTGCGTTCAGAGCCTGTCGTATGGGCTTGCAGAACATCCATCTCTCTTATGAAAACACCAAAACTCTTCTGTTATTCTTCACTCTGTAGATTGAGCAGGGATGCTACTCCTGCTCCTGTCTCCCCAGACACAAGAGATGCAGAGTGTTTCCCTCCTTTGGAGACAGGCTCTGGCTCATCAGTTTTGTTGGATTAGGCTGGAGAAATTTATCTTGCAGACAGATCTAAACTAACATAGCTGAATGGAAGTTGATGTCATGATACCCCTGTTCTAAAATACACTAATGTCAGGCAGGGAGCTAAAATTATCAGTGCTGATTTTTTTGAAATTGCTTTAGAATCACCAGAACACCTTCTGTGTCTGTTCTGTTCTGTGTCTGTAGGGACTGGGCGGCAGAAGGGCCTGACCTCGATGTAAGGAAAGGATTTTAGTGCCTCCTTATTTGTGGAAATATTCCCCAGTGAGTCCCAGGGGTAGAGCCCCAATCCTTGCAGCAAGAAATCCTGCTTAGAATAAGGATGGGAAGCAAAACTTCTAAAACATAGTAAGGTCTTCTTTAGAGGAGTTGTGTATGTCCAAACTGCCAGGAAAATTCAAGCACCAGTTTTTTCCATGACTACAAGGGATTGGTGACCCTTGTGTTGGTGACATACATCCCATGGAAACAGGGCATTATGGCTCCTGTGGGAGTTTGACCCTCCCAGCTGTGATCAGGGGTATTTGGCTTGCAGGTGGATGAACAACCACACTGGAACAGAGAAATACCTGCTTTAGCATCAATTTTGGTTGCTCCAGCACTAAGAGTTTTAATTTGACAATGGCAGTGATGAACAGCAGTAGAACTTCTGCTCCTAACTGAGGTTGCTGAAGCTTTGCAACCTGCTCTTGAGCCTGGGGGTGCAATTACAGACACAAACTATTATCCAAACCAGCCAGGTTAGGCCTGACTTATGTCCCTGTGCTGTAATCACAACTCTTGCTGTAGTGATGTTTATCCTGAGAAAACCTTAAGATGAGTGGCACATCTTTTCTTGAAATGCCACAGCCCAATTTCTGTTTTCATTCTTTGTTAGAATTGCATTAATCCATTCAATTATGGTTTGAACAACCTGTGTTGGTCGTTGTTTCTCCTCTTGAGATGGTGATGATGTGTTTTTCTGCTAAGAGATGCCTGAGTCAAGTGGAGCAGGTAATGACAATGCCTGTGCTTAAAACTATTTTCCAAAAATGAAGAGGGTGCAGAGAAAAGTCACAACTGCTTTGAGTTTGCAAACCAGACTTTAGAATCTGTGCCATCAGAACTTCTGTGTGAGACATCCAAGGGGACTCGACCACGGCATGTAAGTACCTCTGTAGGAAGAAAGACATCAAAGAGATAACAAGGGGCTCATTAATCTAAGAATCTCACAGAGAGGAAGATCAGGAGATAGGAGCTGAAACTGGACAAAT
Organism: Margarornis squamiger; assembly: GCA_035222235.1. Taxonomy (NCBI): domain Eukaryota; kingdom Metazoa; phylum Chordata; class Aves; order Passeriformes; family Furnariidae; genus Margarornis; species Margarornis squamiger. The sequence continues at coordinate 148,631,074 of JAWWTY010000077.1, read as the reverse complement.
TCAATCTTTCTGTATGAGGATTACTGGCCATTAGAGCTGCTTACGGAGGGGACCTGATGGATTTGGCTTTGCTTCGAACCTTTAAATCAACATTCAAATGTCTTTTTATAAGATATACTTTAGTCCAGCTGCAGCCTGGAGTCTTGATGTAGGAGCAAGGGGACAAAATTTTATGGCAGGAAATCAGATTGGATAATCAGAATTGCTCTCTCTGGCCCTTAAAATCTATGAATCTATGAATTTATAATGCCTTTTAAAGTGTTTCAGGTTGAAGAAATGCCCATAAGATACTCCACTGTTGTTGCTCTGTTCACCACCCATGTTATTTTTTGTCTGATAAAGTCAGTTTCATTCAGTTTATGTGTGTGCTTTTTATAGTCTTTCCCAAAAAAATGGATAGAGCTTTACAGGAGAGGGATGCTGAGTGAACTGCTAAGCTAATCCACTTTAGCTAAAGAACTTTTTAGGGTTAGAAAATGGGGAAGAATGTCCATGACTCTTTCTGCCCTATACAGCTGTACCATATTGTCTCATCGGGAAACTCAGCAAGCTCTGTCTCAGAGCATGTAGCAAAAATCAGTGCTGTGGTTTGTGTTCCACCACACAGGCAGCCAAGCAAGGAAAGAGCATCTCCATTGCAGATGTTCACCAGATGATGGGTTTTACTCCTCCTGGGAGGAGTAAATGCTGGGCATGATGTGTTGAACATCCTACAGGTTGGGTAAATCCCATCACAGCTCCTCTTTTCCTTCTTTTCCTGATTTGTCCCTGGGCTCTCTGGGGTTTTTCAGTTTCCCTCCTGTACTTGGAGATCAAGCCATGCACCTGAAAGGCCCTTCTCCCTCTTGGGATGCTAAAAGTCATAGAATCATAGAATGACTTAGGTTGAAGAGACCTCCAGGACCATCAAGTCCAACCTTTCACTGAATGCCACCATGCCCACTAAACCATATTGTGAAGTGCCCTGTTGACTCGTTTTCAAACACTTCCAGGGTTGGTGGCTCCACTCCTTCCATGTTCCAAGAAGTCACAAGCTGCCCATGTTATGCTTCTGTTGTTCAGATTCCAAAAATTCCAGCTTGTGGGCAATCTCAGCAATACTTTTTATGCCTTTGGGGAATGACTGTTTTTAGTGAAACAAGAAGTCAACTTTGTCCCAGGGTTTTAAAGCACCATTGAATTTTATTGAGTAACAGTGCACAAGTAATAAACACTGTGTGCTTTGTCCCTCTTTGCTCCCCTTATTCTTTTTACAGAGTTCTGAGCCTTCGGGGTGATTTAAATTCTTCTTGGGCACTTCAGAACTTACTTCCTGACCAAGGGGGATTTTTACAGCCCTGAGCTGATTGTGGCTGATCTCACATATAAATAATTCCTGCTCCCTTTATCTGCTATGAAAAGGGAAGTCTTCCTCATGTGTTGAATAAAAACCTTAGCCAGGACAGCTGGTTCTGTTTATGTGCTACTGGATCACTCTCCTGCCAGGTCATGAGCTCGCAAACTTTTTTTAATGCCATCTCTTCACATCACAGAAATGTGAAGGGGTAGAGGGAGATTTTTCCTCTTCTTTGCATCTGCTTTCTTTCTCTAAATGTTTTGGGGCTCTCCTTCTTGACCACAGGGAAGCTTCATAGAATCAGGGTCATAGAATGGTTTGGATTGGAAGGGACCTTAAAGGCCATCTAATTCCACCCCCCATGCCACTAGACCAGGTTGTTTGAGACTGCTTTGACTTTTGCAGCTTTTATAGGTTATTTAATTTAGGTGATTTTTCCTATCAGGACACAAAAAGAAGCTAAAATACTCGCTGAATTTGTCTTATTTATGGCTTTAATTCTATATATTTTCATCAAGGTTTTGCATTTTGCTCAGCATACAGCTTTTAGCTGCCTCTCAGTAAGTGTCTTATAAATAAGTAAAATAAATAACACTCCTAAATGGGGTTGCTTTGCTGCATCCTGTCTGATCAGTGAAGGATATACTGAAGGAATCAGACCTGTTCTGGCCAGATGGAGAACCTGAGTGCTCTAATGAGTCTCTTCCCTCTCTAATTCCTGCTACTTACTCGTTAATGACTGCACATAGCAGGTTGGTGCCGTGCACGGTCCCATTACCTTGATCTTCAAGACTGAACTGAGATGTGAGAGAGTCTTCCTTGCCATCTCAGAATGGTTTCTTATCCCCCACTGCCTTCAGGATTGCAGCAGCCAAACTCTCAGGTTATGTAAATCAGAGCAGCTCCATCAGCAGTGATCCCTTGTGAATGTGCCTCACTCTGGAGGACCAGCGCGTGCCTGTTAAAAATGAAGAGTACAAGGCTTTTAAAGGAAGGGATCTGTTTCAACACTGGCTTCACAGCATCCCTCCAGCACAGCTTGATGTTTTGCTCCTCTGGCAGAGTTACTGCTCACATGGCCAGAACTGCTAAATTGAGAGGGAATTTCTGCACCCAGCCCAGGAAATGCACAGATTTCCATAAAGCTATTCTTGGTCAAAGCAGGTTAGATTTAGACCAGAATTGCTCAGGCTTAATCATAGAATCATAGAATGGCTTGGGTTAGAAAGGACCTTCAAGATCATCTTGTAACAACCCCTCTGCCATGGGCAGGGACACCTTCCACTATCCCAGGTTGCTCCAAGCCCTATCCAACCTGGCCTTGAACACTTCCAGGGATGAGGCATCCATAACTTCTCTGGGCAACCTGTGCCAGTGCCTCACCATCCTCACAGTCACGAATTTCTTCCTGAAACCTAAACTAAACCTGCCCTTACCCTTAATCTAAACCATTACCCCTTGTCCTCTCACTACAGACCCTCTCCAGGTCCCTTGGAGCCCCTTCAGGCACTGGAAGGGGCTTTAATGTCTCTCTGGAGCCTTCTCTTCTGCAGGCTGAACACCCCCAGCTCCCTCAGCCTGTCTCCGTAGGAGGGGGTTCTCCAGCCCTCTCAGCATCTTCGTGGCCACCTTTGGACTCTGTCCAACAGATCAATGCCCTTCTGATGTTGGTGGTCCCAGATGTGGTCCCAGTGTCCCAGGTGGGGTCCCATGGGAGGAGAGTGGAGAGGGGGAAATCACTCCTTGTTTGATGCAGCCCAGGACAAGGGTGGCTCTTCTGGAGATTCAGGAGACTCATGCTGGAGTCTTAGTCCTGCTATTTGCCAGGTAAGAGCTGCATCAGATGGTGACCTTTGACTGCTCCAAAGAGCATATCTAGTCATTTGGGGAGAACTGACCTTTATGTAAGTCTATAAATACTATGTTCAAACTGGAATATTAGGTGAAATTATTGGATAAGAACTTAAACCTGAGTCATTTTCTCACTTAACTGACAAGTGCTTTCCTCCTCTCTTGCATTCGTGTCTCAGATTCTTTTCCCTTTATGTAAGTTTTCAAAATACTTAACAAATCTGACAGCTCGGTGTGAAATGGTGTGTGTGTGAAGTCCTGAATGGTGTTGTACAGTAGGAAAGCTTCCTACTCCAGTCTTCTCCATTAGAATTGTCCTGGTTTTGCAGGGCTGGCTGGGGAGGTTGATGGATTTTGTAGCTGCTGTTTTTCCTTCTGGAGCTGCACACACCACATTAACAGGTTCTTATAAATTTAATGCCCACAGAAGTCCTTTCTTGACCTTGACTTGCTGTCCATTCTCCAAGGACCACACCCTGCTTTGTTCCCAAGGGTTGATGGGCCCAGAAGCATTTTTAGTTGATGCAAAATTTTGTATTTGAAAGGGAGGGCATATAGATTGCATGGGGAATTTTGTTAGGATTGCATTGAGGGGAAGAGAAAGAATTGGAATATCCATGAGATCTCTGCAGGATCAGATCTGTTCTTCTACAGAAACAAATGGTTATTAGTGAAAAACTCCAATTTATTCTTTAAAACATTGTGCTTCTTGCAAAGAAGAATGATTATTAGCTCAGTTATAGAAGATTCTTTGAAGCTTTATTGTACTGAATCTCCAAACTCTGCTCTAAAATCTGTTATTGAGATGTAGCATTTGGGGTGAAAATGTATGGTTGTAGTCAAGGTTTGTTTGAATATTCATGTTGTCCAGGCACATTCGTTACTTTTCATGCTGTTTAGTGACTTTTGGTGTCAAGCCAGTGGAGCCCAAAACAGAAGAGAGGATTTTGTCTGTCAGTGAAAATATAATTAAGTGACTTGTTCAAAGTTACAGGCCAAGTCCAAATCTGCAGAGTCATTAAAACAGAGGATTTCTTAAATTTCTCCAGGAATAATCGAGCCATGTTTCTAATCTGTTCTTCTTTCTTTCCTTAAATATTGAGGCGTGACTGATAACGGGTTATGGGTTTTTACAACTGGGAGCATCCTGAGAAAAATCCCACATGTAAATATCAAGAATGTAATTTATTTCACGTGTTTCATTGTGGAAAATCTTCAAGTGCTTTGCATACTTGCTATGCTAAATCCAAAGGTAGTGACCTGTTATTAATTTGAAAGTGAATTTGAGACAGTGAAATTCAAGGGTGCAAAAAAGACAACGGTACTCCCAGTTTTCTGCTACTTTTATATATACATATAGATATATTTCTTAAATCAGAACTCATTGCAAATTGCAAATAAAACCATATTTACACCTCCCAGGTGCTCTTTGGACAGAGTATCCTCCTCTCCTGATGGAAAAGCCCAAGTAGTTCTTCAGCTCAAACACTGATGGTCACAGCAAAGGGCTTCATTTTATCTGAGCCAAAAACCAGAAAAGATTTTGAGTGTTAAGGACTTGAACAAGAAGATGGAAGATACTGGAGTGGACATCAGTGTTCTGCCTCTTAATTTTTATTCAGAGCAATAAATAGTTATTATGCAATTTCTCGCCTCTTCACTGGGGGCACTTTTCCAGCTGGAGATGCTCCATACACAGCTCTGTGTCATGTCAAGGCTGGAACAGCCAGAGTTCTGTGCCAGCTCCACGGGATGGAGGTTTCCTTGCTGTTACAAGGAGCTGTATTCCATCCTGGCATGGCATGGGATACGTGGATTCACCATTTGTGCATCCAAGGGGCCCAATTTATGCTTTCTGTTGTAATGGCTCTTGCTCCATGTTGTTCCTTTTGTCTCATAGGTTACTTGTTCAAATACTTCATTGGATTTTAAAAAAAAAAATAAAAGGCAAACAATATAACTAAAATCCAGGGATTTTTTTTTTCTCTGGAGAAGTGTACTGCTTCTTCATCTTTCCTTTCTCTGTTGTTGACAGTGACCTCTCTGGAAAGAAGTCTTCGATCTCTGGGGACCTCCAATGATACTCAAGAGCTGCAGGATGGACTGTGAGTTTGTTTTCAATTCCTGCAGATCTTTCTTTGTCCCAGCCTTTTCATTTTTTTTTTACCTCACCTATCCTCATCCTTTCTTCTGTGCTTTTGTTGTAGCTGGACACTTTTTTGTCAGGGTTACTTCATTTTTTCCCGTTTCTGTTGGTGATTAATGCTGGTTGGACGTGTATTGATCCTATAAAGCTTTGCTTGTGCTGGTTTCAGGTGGCAGAGAATGGTGGGGAGATAACAGAAAAAGATGGGCCACAGTGAGAGGGGGCTTTCTGTGGTTCTGTATGTGTTGGTATTTTTTGTTGTTGGGGTTTTTTTTAAATCTATTTTTAAAATGAAGCCAGAGTAGGATGCTGTGGTGCTTTTTTGGCTGGGATGGAGTTCATTTTCCTCATAGTAGCAAGTAAGAGGCTGTGTTTTGGATTTGTGATAAAAGCAGTGTTGATAACCCAGGGATGTTTTAGTTTTTGTTGAGCAGAGCTCACACAGAGTCCAGGCTTTTCCTGCTCCTCGCCCCAGCCCACCAGCAAGTAGGGAGTGAGTAGCTGTTGTGGGGGTTATTTGCTGTCTGGAATTAAACCACAACAGATGTTTGTGTAGTTTTTTTTCTTTTACTCCTCCACCCCTCTTCCACTTTGCCAAAGCCCATGAACCTGAGAGAAAAAAGAAAAGGGAGCTTTTGACAAGAGCATGTAGTGATGGCACAAAGGGGAATGTCTTTAAACTGAAAAACAGTAGGTTTAGTTTGGATATCAAGAAGAGATATTTTACTGGGATGGTGGTAAGGCACTGGAATAGATTTCCCAGAGAAGCTGTGGCTGTCCCATCCCTAGAGTTGTTCAAGGCCAGGTTGGACAGGGCTTGGAGCAACCTGGTCTAGTGGAAGGTGTCCCTGCCCATGGCAGGGGGGCTGGAACAAGATGATCTTTAAGGTCCCTTCCAACCCAAACCATTCTATGAGTAAAAAAAAGACAAAAAAAAGACAAAAAGAGGATATTTTACAGGTGGCAAAGTGTGTTGTGGTGTTGAAAGCTGCATCGGGTGGCACAACAGTGGCAAAATGAACCTTCAGTTGCAGTTGCAAGAGATCCAGTTCATTGAACTCCCTCTCCCAGAGCTGTGTACACACAAACACGCACAGTTGGCTTTCATTGCACGCATGCTAATTAGAGAATTAAAATGGCTTTTCCAAATGGAGCCCAATTTATTAACGATGCCTCCCTTAATGCAGCTTGCATCCAAAAATCAAGTGTTTAGGCTGTGGCTCTGATTTCCTGGGTATAACTGCAGTGCCTGCTGAGACTTAGCTGTGAAGAAAGGAGAATTTGGGACTTTTTTTATTTCTATTGCCTTTATACACTGTAATTTGCCTGATGGACTTGACTCACCTTCTCAGTTCAATATGAACTCTCAGACTGGTTTTCAGTCTCTCTCCTTCTCTCTCCAATCCACTGCTTTCATCAGAGCGTCAGATCTGCCCTAATTCACATCTAGTCTGTTTTGCAAACCAGAGGATTAAAAATAGTAGTAGTAATAACAGTCAGAAGATTTGAAAATAAATTTAAGAGGTTGGAGAGGATAGCGGAGTACAAAATCAGTCTGTGGAGATCGATGTAATCAGGAAAGATGTTTGCATGTACAAAATTATTTGCAGCATAAACCACCCTAATAACTGGAGCTCCTTAGCCCAGGAAAGCCTTTGTATCAAGCAGCTATTGTGTTTGCTCCCCTAAACCCTTCTTTCATAATTTAAGAATCAATTCCTTGACTCTTCAGAGCACTCCAAAAACATGGCTAGATAATTTCCTTCTTTCCTGAGCAGTTACATAAATAGGCACTAATAAAGCACTAATTGCACTAATCATTTTTGATCTCGGAATTATCATTAATTGTCCAGGTAATTAAATGCAGCATATTTTTATTTTAACCATGCTTGCCTACCCCTTTTATCAGCCCCAGAATTCCTCCAGCTGTCTCCTGGTTCATCCCCTCTCCCCATGCTCCAGCAGGTCTCTCCTGGTTTCTCCCATTTGCCTTCTTGTATCTCCAGATCAAACAGTTCCAGCGTGCTCTGCAGAGGAGGACCAGCAGCTCTTTCCCTCTCAATCCTCTCCTAAAACTGAGGTGTCCTTCCATTGCCCCCTTGTCCATGAGCAGATGCAGGCAAACAGCCTTGAGTGCTCTGCAGGAATCTCTGTCTCTCGTGAGAGCTGCACCAGCAGAAAGCAGCTCATCATGAATCACAGAGCTGGCAGTGCTGATATATCTCTGCTCAGGGGGGTCAGCTCTTCAGGTGAGACCTTTGGGGCAGCGTTTTCCACTTCCCCAGCTGCAAATCATGGCTTAATCTTCCTCCTTTGCCACTTGACCCCTTTCCTTCAAAGGCTGATGCATGTTTCTCCTTGAACACCCTCTAACTGGGAAGATGGGAGCAGTGAGTGAACATTTGGTAGGTTTATAGCCTTGGCCATTAGGAAAACGATGATGTTTGTGGGCACCTAAATAGCCAAATTGCCACACTTTCTACTTTCATATTAAGTGACTCTTACTCTGCCTAAATTGAGACTGTTATGCAGATGAGGGGAGGCAGAGTATTTGGGAATGGGGATTAATGGTGATCCTGCCACACCAGAAATTCAGCTGCTGTGCTCTGTGTGCTGCAGGAGTGTTTGCTTACCTGGCTGCAGGGCCCTGCTAATACAGAATAAACCCAATGTTACCTGAGTCCTTTTCAAATCCATGCGGATTTTCTGCCTCTTAAGCACAGGACTCATAAAGACATCAGATGAGGGCAGCCTTCTGAGTGTCACATTGGGCTAGTCCCTTTTCTGAAATGGTTTCTCTCCTTTTGAGAGCTGAGTCTTTCAGAATAAGGATTGTATCTGTGGCGAGTGAATTTGGGAGGGTTCATCCCCAGTGGGATGCCAGCTCTACTCAGTGAGACAGACTTGGCTGCTGGCATGTGCAGGGTATATCTGAGACCCAAAAGTGAATAGTCTCAGTCTAAGCTCTTCCCAAAGTCAACATAAATCCATGTGTGCTCCGTGCTTGGGGCTGGATGTCCTGGCAAGTGCAACACAAATGCCCACAGGGAGCTCTGGATGCAGTTGGTTGAATGCAAGTGACCCTGGACTAACTGGGGAGAGAATGGGAGCACAAAGAAAAACGTGCATGGAGCTGGGATGAGGAGCTAAGGCCAGGAGGCAACACCAACAGCTTTTTCCAGGGGTGCTCAGCTACAAAGAGCAGGTTAAGTACTCATGTTTCAGGAAAAATCAACTGATTTGTTTTCTTTGACCTTTGGTTTAATAATCCGAGGTCCCAAGGCCTCCTTATCTGCCTTATCTGCCTCCTTATCCAGAGGGTGTGGGATGAGGGAGTTCTCCAACATTAGGCACTGAAGGTAACTAGCTTCTAATTTAGGCAAATCAAATTAAATGCCCAGGTAGAGCCCTGCCCTCAAGAGACAGTGAAAACCACTCTTCTTACGAGGGATGTGCCTGGTTAGTCTCTCAACATCCTCCACAAAGGGGCTGGAAATGAAAGCATCCCTGTAACCTGGACAATGCTCTCTGAGAAGTGCAATAGAAGAAGATAAAAAATGAAATTCTTTCCTTCATTCACAACCTGACCCTTTCTTATTGTGATCCCCAGAAAAGAAAAGTGGCCATGCAGGCTGCAAGTAGCATTTGTTGGCTACGTAGAAACCGTGAGATGGAGCTTTAAGTGGCATGAAGGATCCTTGATGCCATTCCATGGAGGCTGGTTGGCCATAGCAGCAATCCCTGCTCTCCAAACCAGGCTTCCCAGTGAGGAGTTTGACTCCTTATGGGACATCTGACCTTGTCTCAGTGCAAGGTCAAGAGCAGTAGAGCAGTGACTCGGTCATAGCTTAATACGTGTTTTCAAGTGGGTCTGGGATGTAGCCAGTGAGTCTTCACTCTGTGGCAGTTTTGGCTGCTTTACTAGTCACTAGCAGAAGCATTTGCCTGTTAAAGGAGGAGTTAAAAGAAGGATATTTTTGGGGCTTTTAGCACTGATGAGATTTACTAAAAAAATGTGTTGATTTCTTCTGATTTAAGAAAAAAAGCCTTTTAGTTTCACCTTTGAAAGATGTGGGATTTTTTTTCCTGCACCTGAGAGAGAGGGCTCAGCTCTACATCTGTACAGTGTGAGAAAATAAATCTGCTTTTCTCCTTGAATTGATGCACAGTCCTGCTTAAGATGGTGCATGGCAAAGAATTCCTGTGGCCACAAAGGAGTCTCAAAGTTTTTTCCAAGCGGGAAAGCTCAGTTTGAGATCTGAGCTGCTTCAGGGTGAGACAAGTTCAATGGCTCTGGAAGAGACTGAAAGTTTGAAAGTTCAGCTTTTGTGTTGCTGCTCTTACCAGTCTTTTGGCCAAACATGAAGCTCACAGGACACCTGTTTTCCCTGGGCATGCAAGTTCTGCCAAAATGCATATATAGGTTGCTGCAATCTTTGCTGGGATTGAAGGGAATTCCATCTCATCCGCCCTTCCCCAGGAAATTTGCCACACCATCTGAAAAATTTTTTGTGTGATGAGTAAAACCACTTCCTAAGTTTATTTTGCCACCACATAAGCCTAAAATCAATGGATATCTATGGGGAAGTATTTTCAATTTGGGATGCTTTTGGGAAAAGAAACATCCCTGGACAAGCTTGAAGCCACTATGAAGAGCAAGAGTCAATTAAATGATGGCCACAAGCTCTTCAGCGCACTCAGGCTCAGCCTGAGGGGCTTTGCTGGATTTGTAGAAGCACTTTTGAAATGTTGACATTCAGGATATGATCTGTGAGTTCATGGTGGACTGGGCTCAGCTGTGAGGTTTGTGTGGCACAGGCTGTTCACACCTTCTTATGGGTAAGACACCCAAAGTAGGTGCCTCCGTCGTCTCAGTCTGGGATGTCTGTCAGGGTTCAGCTCATCCTGAGAAGTCCATGGAATCATGGAATGGTTTGGGGTGGATGGAACATTAAGGATAATGGAGTTCCAACCCTCCCCACCTTCTATTAGACTAGTTTGCTCAGAGCCCCATCCAACCTGGCCTTGAACACTTCCACGGATGGGGCAGCCACAGATTCTCTGGCCAACCTGTGTCAGGGCTTCATAACCCTCCCAGGAAAGAATTTCTTCCTATATCTAAGCTAAACCTGCCTTCTCTCAGTATGAAGCCATTTCCCCTTGTCCTGTCCCTCCATCCCTTGTCCCAAGTCCCTTTCCAGCTCTCTTAGAGTCCCTTCAGGCACTGCAAGGGGCTCTCAGGTCTCCCTGGAGGCTTCTCTTCTCCAGGCTGAACAAGCCCATCTCTCAGCCTGTCTCCATAGCAGAGATTCTTCATCCCTCTGAGCATCTTCATGGCCTCCTATGGACTCACTCCAACAGTTCCACACCCTTCTGGTGTTGGGGGTCCCAGAGGTGAACACTGTTCCAGGTGGGGTCTCACAAGGGCACAGTAGAGTGGAAGAATCCTCTCCCTCATCCTGCTGCCCACACTTCTTTTGCTGCAGCCCAGGGTATGTTTGGCTTTTGGAGCTGCAGAATAAGTGACTCTTGAGGCTATCGAGATGCCCCAGGGTGTCTGAGATGTGGGGTTGGCAGTTTTGACAGAGGACTTGTTGTTCTTTCAGTTCTGAAATATCAGCATTAGGTGTGGTGGCACACTGGGACATCTGTGAGTGACACTGAGTGACCCCCTGAATCAAATGAGGGAATCACCACTGGTATTTTCCCTTCAGGGTGAATGATTAAGACAACTCAGTTTCCTCCCACGCAGCTCATATTACACTAAGGAATGTAGTAACCCTTGGGTTTTTTGGGGGGAGTTGGTGGGGTCATTTGTGCCTTCACTGGACCAAAGTGATCCTTGCACATGTCCATGTTCCTCTGTGTGCTCCAGGGAGAATGAATGGCTATCCTTATGGTTTGGAGCCTCCCCAGCCTGCTGTGGAGGTGGATGAATCCACGCTCCTCAACTTTTCTGAATAGCCATGAAACAATAAAGGCTTTTTTTTTCTCAGTTAATTTTATCATTTATGTGTATTGTTTCCTTTTTCATTCTCTATTTTACCATTATGTTTGATAAGTTGGAGGTATAGCTTGAACATTTTTATTTTTTTTTAAAAAAGCTCCTGTTAAAAAGGTTTTAATTCCTCTGGAATGCAGATTCATTTGGAGCAGAAAGATATTTTAAAGTCGTAATTTACTGAAAGAAGATTTGTTCAAGAAAATCAGACAGAAGCTTTTAAGTGTCAGCATGTTTAATTAAGGGTAGGATTTAATAATATTTTTACATGGTTTTGCTATACTGCTTGTATGAGCTTAAAAAAAAAAAATGATTTCCATAAATATTTTGAAATGTCGTTTTGATTCCGTTAATATGTTAAACCCTTCAAAGTAATACCTTCCCCGTTCAACTCAAAGCAGTCGGATTAACTTTATCTATCCTCCATTTATCGCTGCTGCCATCAATTCCTGACAGGAAAAACCTTCTTGCTTTGGCAGGAAAAATGGGTTGCCAGATTGCAACATTTGCATTTAACTGTGTAATACACTCACTGCATTAATAACTGTATTTATGTGACAGCTCTCACCCTTAAGAATCCCAGAGCTCCAGATATGTGACATCCCTGTGATAAATTACAAAAGCTGGGGATGAACTGCAGAACTCTCCAATGATGATAAATTCATCTGCTTTTGACCGCCTTCCCTGCTTAGAGAGCTCCTTGGAGTATCCCTTCACATGCCTGAACAGTTTCTAATGGTCACTACAAATCAATCTGTCAGAGAAGTTTTTCTTTTCAGTGTTTTCCTCCCAAATTGTCCTTGCCAGAGATCTGAGGTGGCCAGAAACCTTGGCCAAAGCAATAGTGCCTTCCCACATCAAACTAGCCTTTGGACATAGGCTGTGAATTTTCAACCCTGTAGTGATGGAGCTGTAGCGATGGATGCTCCAGGAGATGCAGGATGGGGACAAGGAATGATGGCATCTGGGGGATAACCAACTGTCTCCTCTTGAAGGTCTCACTGCCACTGCTGCTTATGCAAGTTTTTTGTCCTTTCGTGTCTCAGCTCATGGTTTCTGATCTCTCCTCTGTGTAAAGGTGATCACAGAATTGCAGAGTGAGTGATGTTGGATGGGACCACAGTGGGTCATCTGGTCGAACCCCCCTGCTCAAGCAGGGCCATCCCAGAGCACATGGCACAGGATTGTGCCCAGATGGTACTGGAATATCTCCAGTGAGGGACACTCCACAACATCCCTAGATAGTATTTTCCAGTGCTGGGTCACTGCACACCAAAGAAGTTCTTCCTCATGTCCAGGTGGAGCTTCCTGGGCATCAGTTCCTGCCCGTTCCTCTTGTCCCATTGCTGGGCCCCCCGAGCAGAGCCTGGTCCATGCTCTG
>JAWWTY010000077.1:148598401-148613679 GCA_035222235.1 Margarornis squamiger | reverse complement strand
GAGGAGAGGAGAGGAGAGGAGAGGAGAGGAGAGGAGAGGATTTTAATACAACATTGACTGGTTGTTACTTATATCACAGCTTTTTGGAATTTAGCATATGAATTAACAGATTTATTCCAGAAAATAATCATGGGTCCACAACCTCCTCTTGAATAACAAAGCTGAAGGTCAAGTGTTCGACAAATGCATGTGTTTTATTTTGAAATAATTTAAACCTCAAGGGGATTCTATGTGTTTGCCAGGACATTTTATATTGCTGTCTGCTTGTGTTCTCTCTTTGTTCACGAAACACAGATGCAATTTGTACGTGGAGACTTTCCCTGTTCGCATCCTGTGATCCTCAAGCATTCAGTCTTGCAGAATAATGAACAAGTAATGTCATGCCTCTTTCCTAGATTGCAATGTCACAAAATGAGAAGTTTATTTCTAGATTTAAGATAATAAAGGGAGAAAAAAAGTAACTCTAAGTTCCCCAGTGCACATCATCAGGGGTTAAACTAGCTGAGGAGGAGATTTCATCATCCTTTCAAAGTTATTTAGGTAATCTTGATAGAGTAAATAAATCCAGAAGGTTAAGATGGCACATGTGACTCTCTGTGCTTTGCCACAATAAACAGTTCCGTGAAGTTGGAATGGTTCTGAGGTTTGAGTACCACGAGTGCTCTGCCACTTGGTCCCATGGCAACAACGATGTTCTGAAAGGTGCAGACAAAGCAAACTTGTTAAAACATTCAAAAGGTACAGCATCCAATAAGTGTTTTGTTTCAGCTCCATTTCTCCTTTTCTTTCTCTTCAGCTGCAGGAAATGGTAGCTGAAGTCTTGTCTTGTGCCAAAGTCTTGTCTAACACCCTTTTAGATGGTGTTAAAAAATGGTAATATCCCCCATTTTGGTTAAAAAATGGAGAAATCTGTTGCTTTGGGAGGAGGTGATTGTGGCTGGAGTCCAGTCTTGCTTCTGGGAGGCAGAACCCATGTTGGGAGAGAAATACAAACAGCAGCACAAGAAGGAGCAGCAGCTTTTGTTTCTGGTGCTGACTCCCAGGAGGTGCAAACTGAAAAATCCTGGAAATGGCCAAAAATAGCACAGAGCTGTTCTGTGCTGTCTAAGCTTGTACCAGCCTTGAGTCAAAATGCTACTTCTAGAGGCATTTTTGAGCATGGCCTTATGCAGGACTTGGGAGGAGACTCCATGAGATGACTGAGCAAAGATATAAAATGAATGGGGCGATACGGGTTGTTCTAATGTTGCTCAACACAAACTCTGCTCCCTGTGGGATGGGGAGGAGGTAAATTAGTGTCACTCATGGATGTGAATCCGTCCCTGGTGGAAGGAAGGGGGTAAGAGCAGGACAGCAGCCTTGCACTGCAGTTGCAGGTACAGATGTGGATTCCACACCTCAGATCCTGGGTTCAGGTTTGGGTCTCTCATGACAAGAAAGACATTGAGGGGCTGGAGTGTGTCCAGAGAAGGGCAATGGAGCTGGGGAAGGGTCTGGAGCAGCTGAGGTTGCTGGGGGGGCTCAGCCTGGAGAAAAGGAGGCTCAGGGAGGACCTTATCACTCTCTACACCTCCCTGAAAGGAGGTTGTTTTGGGGTGGTGGGTCTCTTCTTCCAAGCAATGAGCACCAGGACAAGAGGAAACAGCCTCCAGTTGTGTCAGGGGAGGTTTTGACTGGATATTCCCAAAAACTGAGGGTGGTCAAGCATTGGAAGAGCCTGCCCGGGGCAGTTGCTGAGTCCTCATCCCTGGAGGGATTTAAAAGACATGTAGATGTGGCATTTGGGATGACGGTTCAGTCATGGCTTGGCAGTGCTGGGTTAACAGCTGGGCTTGGTTATCTTCAGGATCTCTGCCAACCTAAAGGATTCTGTGCTCCTGTGGGAGCACAAACTCAGCTGGACCAGGAGGAGCTGGGGTTGTAGTGGCAGAGAGCAGTGCTGGTTGGTGCACAGCAGTGGTTTGGGCTCTGTTAAATGATTGTCTGTGGACGGACTCCCAAGAGCTGAAAGGGATTGGTGAAATCAATGCTTGGAGAGCTTCACTGACGTGCAGGATTGCAGCGTTTTTCCCGTGTGCAGCTCTACGTGCACTTAGCTCCTCTCAGTGTAATTGCCCAGCAGCAAAGCCTGGTGCCTGACATTTTCTTTTGGTGTGTTTATGGCACTGCACATGATTGCAGTTGTCTTATTATACGGCCAGGGTAGAGGTAAAATCATCTCGGGTGGTTCAACTGGTGCTGATGGATCGTTTCCCTGTACAGACCATTGAACTGTCTGAGGTAGCAGATTGAAAATGGGATTTAATATGGGTTGGTATTAACTGCTGAGCTGTTTGAGAAGGTGGGTAAAACAGCTGAGTTATTTGCCAGAAAAGCAGGTTACAGCAGCAAGTTGATGGGAGATTTCGATTATAATGTTGATAAAGCTCCTCGGTCTCTCCCACTTGATTTGCAGCTGGAGTTAGAAGGAAAATCTGGCTCTGTCACATTGTCTGAAGAACAGAAATGAAAGGAAGGAAGATTATTGAATTGCTGAGCATGGAAAATCCCCCCAAGCCCTGTAGAATAATGTACTTTAGTGATGCTATACCGTTTGTAAAGGTCAGTTTGCACTTCAATTACAAATCCAGGTTTAAAGGTTGTAAGGGACATAGGAAAAATAGTGATTTCTTCTTTTTTCTTTTTTTTTTTTTTCCTTTTGTAATTACTTCTTGGAGTGCTGATAATGTTTCAGACTCATTTGTAAAAAGATTTCACAGTACTATAGCAACAGGCATTTTAAAAGCCTTGGTAGAAATGCTGAAAATCTAGGTCCTACTTTTATTTCTCCATTTTACAGATGGACAAAATAAGCCTTGTGAATTTTTAAGGTTTTGCAGTGAATTAATCTCAGAGCTGGGGAGCAGTCTATTATGAAAGGTTCAGTCAAATAATAAACCAACTTTAAATAAAAAAGAAGCCACATTTTTTTTATTATTTTCATGTTTTTTCTTCTCTTCTCCTTTTTTACCAGCATTCTGGTGTTTAATCATTTTTATTGAATGTGATTTCACACAAGGCTGGGACTGCAGGGTCTTTGCATCCTGGTTAAATCTCAAGCTGACTAAGCTGACAAGAGAAAAGGTTTCCCACAATGAGCAAATGACTGAAAAACTGGAATAACCTTTTTCTCCTGCGTAGATTTGATTGGAATAGGGTAAGAAATGTTAGTTTTAAGTAGGTGAGTCGATGCATCTTACTCAGGCTCTCCCTTCCCAGGAATGGCAGCCATCCCACAGCTCCATATGTATGTCTTTTCCTTGGCTCTGCCTGAGTGACCACACTGCTAACAAGGCAGAAAAAGAGAAAGCAGGGCCACAGGGTAAAGGTCACTGCATTACAGCACCAGACCATGCTAATTATAGCACTGAAAAGTGAATTTCAAGTGGATTCATCTAAATTACTACATTTCTCAGGCTGTTAGAGGGAGATTTCTTTTCCTCTCTCACCAGCCAAGGGAAGCTCCATCCCCTGACACGTGTGCTGGAGTCTATTTTATGTGTCTCTTCATTCAACCAATTATGCCTGTGAGATGGACAATTAAAAAAACATCTGGTTTTATGGCAAGAGCACGGCTGCCTCTGGTATTTTACGTGTAGTTTTCCACATGGGGGAGGAAGATGAGGGATGGAAAATGTGCTTATAAGGAATTAAAAAGAAAAAAAGGAATCCTTGAAAATGCCCTTCTAAAAGCTGCTGGCTGTGTGTGTACCTCCTGAGCTGCCTGGATTTGTCCATACAGCTCTCTGTGGTTTGCTGCTGGTGCTCTGGGGATAAGTGGTTGGGTTGTGGCTTTTGGGTGTCAGACAGGGCACGTGCCACCCAACACAGTTCCTGTGACAGGCACTGAGAAGAGCCAGGATGCTTCTGCATGTTCTGCTTCTGGGAAAACAAGGGATGGATGGATGGATGGGTGGATGGATGGATGGATGGATGGATGGATGGATGGATGGATGGATGGATGGATGTTTTGGACAGAGGTGAGGGACTTCAGGGAAATGGCTTTTCCCTGTTCTGCCCTGTAGGAAATCAAAGGATGCAGGGCAATATTTGTCATGTGTCTTGGGCTGCATCCAAAGCAGTGTGAGCAGCAGGTGAGGGAGGTGACTCTGCACCTTTGCTCTGGTGAGATCCCACCTGCAGAGCTGCCTCCAGCTCTGGGGTCCCAGCACAGGAAGGACATGGAGCTGTTGGACCCAGTCCAGATGAGGCACCGAGATGATCAGAGGGATGAAGAAGCTCTGCTGGGAGAATTGGGATTGTTCAGCCTAGAGAAGAGAAGGCTTTGCAGTGACCTAATTGTGGCCTTCCAGTACTTGAAGGAGCTACAAGAAAGATGGAGAGAAACTATTTACAGGAGCCTGGTGTGACAGGAGAAGGGGGAAGGAATATCTTCAAACTGAAAGAAAGGATGTTTACATATTAGGAAAAGGTCCTTGACTGTGAGGGTGATGAGACACTGGAACGGGTTGCCCAGAGAAGCTGTGGCTGCCCCATCCCTGGAAGTGTTTAAGTCTGTGTTGGATGGGGCTCTGAGCAACCTGGGCTAGTGGAAGGTGTCCCTGCCCATGGCAGGGGGTTGGAACTGGATGATCTTTAAGATCCCTTCCAACCCAAGCCTTTCTCTGACTGATTCTGTGTGTTTTCACCAATCCAAGCTGCTTGTTTTGGGGCTGGCCCATGAGACACCTGAACTCCAGGACCTTATTTCAGCTGTCACAACTGACTCCATACAAAATTCATGGCCAGGCCCCCAGGTTTCCCATAACACATCTCTTCCCACTGTCATTTCTCCTGTATAGGCAGCTGTGGGCTTTTGCATCGCATCTCTTCCCAAATCTCAGATCACTTGCATGCTGAGCCAGGAGAATTTGGGAGGTGGGTTATAATGATGCCACCCAGTAATCCCAGTCACGCTCCCAGCCCTGTGGCCATGGCTCAGGAGAAAAGTGCTCGGAGCACACGTCATAAAGGATGTTTAGTGCTTATTAGTCACAGCCAAGGAAATGTCAGCTGTGTTTCATCCTAATTTTTATGAAGCCACTGGGGCTCATTTTCTTTCTGCTCAAGCAGTGCAACCAGCAAGCATTATTTTAGCATTTAACTGTATTTTTTTCCCCCCAGTATATAACTATAGATAAATTGTGTATGTAGGTGTGTATGTATATGTGTGTCTATGTACACTACTCTTACATAAATATATAAAACATTTTATTAGCTCTGTAAAATAATCATTTTGTGTTGTGTTTCCAAGTGTCTTGTGTGTCGGTGTGAGGAGTGTCTGCCAGACAGACACACAAATTGAGGCATGGAAAGAGATGAAATGAAAAAAGATTGGGGGTTTTATTTCTCCAACCCCCCATTCAGCAGCTTTAGGGACACAGTTTTGTGGCCAGAGGAGCAGTTACAGTGCCTGATCCTGCTGCAATATTTTCTGCTCCCACTGAGAAGGTTTCCTCCTGCTCCATCTTGCTACACAGAGGTAAGAGATATGAGCATACAACCTGGACTAGGGAGTTGGAACCAGATAATCTTTAAGGTCCTTTCCAATCCAAACCACTCTATGATTCTAATAAGGTCAGAGATCATTTTATGTGGATAATCAGGATATATCATCAAAGAGTTATACAGCTCCTCTTCCATGTCTAATATGTAAAATTCATTACATATTGAATATTTTAGAATTGGGATATTCTCTCATTCAGTAGTGCTGACCATCCTTTTTTAGTTTGTTGATGAGAGATGAAATGAGTATGTAGAGTGCTCTTCTCACACTTGTCAAATGGTAAGATGATGGATAAGGAGTTAAAAAAGAGATGCTCCTGCTTGTCAGTGATGCTTATATCCTGCTAAAAGCAAAACACATTATATTTACTTGTGAAGACATCCCTGAATCCAGCTGTGAGATCACAGAGCGACTGTGCAGCTCTTAGAAATCCAGAGCATCTCTTATTGCCGTTGTCCAGATTTCCTTTTCAGAGAAAGTATATTTTCCCTAGACTGGTCCGAGCAATTTTCCCAATCTACCCATCCAAATAATGTACATAAACCCAAATAAACACCTGCTTCCCTCTGCATTCAGCAGGGGCTGCGACGTGGAGAGGGCTGGGAAGATCTGGTTTATGCATGAGCTGCTGTGCCTGCTCAGCAAAAGCAGATTATTCCTGTGCAGATGGGTTGTGTTCCCGAAAAGTGCACCTTGGTGGATTGTCTCTCCAGTCTCTTCCCTCCGTATTTTGCAGGACTCAAGGCAAATGACAAGTACCCAAGATCAAAGTCATTTATTGCTGTGTAACTGCATGGAGTGTAGTTCTATTATTCAAAGGTTTGCTGCTCATGGGGAATTGTGTCTTGGTCTGTGTTCAAACTGATCTTCCTGCCAGATTTTGGAAGGTACCGGTCAAACTCAGTCTGTGTTGGCTCAGCCCTAACCTCGTATTATTTTCTAAATAAGAATTTATTCAATACTGATTAAGCTTAAAATAAAAAATCCATGAGAGTATAGGTGTGGTGCAAAGAGCTGGTTCCTCTGTTGGGTAATGCAGGATGCTCTGAATAGTCCACCACAACTGGCTGGACCGTGGCCAAATCTGCTGCTTTTACATGATGATCAACACCTGAACAGGAGTATTTATGGAGTCAGATGGAGCTCAACAGGAGCCAGAATATACCCAAATGGCTTTAGGGTCTTGCAATTTGCTCTCCTCACCCCTTGCAAAAAGAAAATGGGAAGAGGAGGAGTATAAGCAGGGAAGATTAGCAGCTCTGTGGTGCCTTGTATGTGAATATTGCCCTGGAAAGGAAGCCTCCCTTGAGTCTCCCATGAGATGTTTGTTGTGGCCCAGGGAGGTTGTAGATGCCTCATTCCTGGAAGTGTTCAATGCAAGGTTGGATGGGGTATTGAGAAACCTGGTCTAGGGTGTGGCATCCCTGTCCATGGCAGGGGGTTGGAACTAGATGATTTTAAAGGTCTCTTCCAACCTAAACCATCCTATGAGAGGCACCAGAGTTTCTGATGTTTCTTCTCTGAGGTTTCTCTGTACACACAGTGTCTTATTAACGTGAGGATGAGCTGTTGGACCTATCAAGAAAACGTGGTAGCTTAATAAATGATGATACAGGCAGCATTTTATTCATAAATGATGGTGCAGATGAAGGCACAAAGAAGGGAGTAGGAGCTCAAGGAGGCATTAAATCTGGCATTTGTAGAGTGGGAAAATCATCAGCATGAGGGGGAGCTGGAACATGATGGACTGTTTATTGTGAGAGAGGAGAGATTTATGACGAGCGTGTGAACGGCTCACTGTTTTCCCCATTGCCTTCTGTTTTCATGGAGAAATAGAGTTTTGAGCTGAAATCAAAGTTTGCCTAAGCAGGAACAAAACAGTGTTCAGAGAAACCAGGAAAAAAATAAATAACATAAGTAAAGAACCTCATATTACATTTTAAACTACCCTTGGCACAGTGTAAGATGATTGTAAAATTGCAAAGATGCCTAGAAAACACAAACTCTGAATAATTCCTGGGCGAAATGAAGAACAGGATTGACTTCAAAAGAATGCTGTACATAATAAAGCCGAATAAAATACAGAAAGCTGACTCCAGCCTTTCATTTGTACCCATAAACATTCACGTTTGGGGTTTTTTCAGGCCCTTCTTCCCTCCCTCGTCAATTGGCTTGACAAAAATCACTCCCTTTCTTCATGGAAATATGAGTGCATGGCTTTTATAGCCCGATGCCTTCCACCCTGGTGGAGGCAGTAGCACATCTGTGCACATCTGACCTACCTGCCCCATCCCTTGGATCCTGTGCATTGTTATTTATTACGCTGGTGAATTTGCTGTGTTTTCCTCCCCACTCTTTTTAAGATTTTTTCTGGCTCAAGGATTTGGTTTCACGAGAAGCAGCTGAGGGAGCTTGGGGGTGTTTAGCCTGGGGGAAATGAGGCTCAGGGAAGACCTTATTGCTCCCTACAGCACTGAAAGGCGAGTGTAGTGAGGTGGGGGTATCTTGGTTGGGGTTGGCATCTTCTCCCAGGTCATAAGCGACAGAATGAGAGGAAATGGCCTCCAGTTACACCACGGGAGGTTTAGTTTTGGTATTAGGAAAAATTTCTTTGTGGAAGGGATTGTCAACCATAGGAACAGACTACCCAGGGAAGTGGTGGAATCACCACCCTTGGAAATGTCCAAAAAACACGTGGATGTGGCACTTGAGGTCATGGTTTAGTGGTGAACAGGGTGGTGGTGCTGGGTTGATGGTTGGACTTGATGATCTTAAAGGTCTTTTCCAGCCTTCCTGATTCTATGATTCTGTGATCTAATATAATCAGATATTATGAATTTCTTAATTAAATGCTAATTACATGGATCCATGAGTTCCCTGTGATCAGTGATGACTGGTTTTATAAATGGTTCACTTAACTGGAGCTGTAATATCTGAGCAAAGCATACAGGTATAGGTAGGTGTCTGTTCATTGTCTGAGGTTTATAGGCAGCCATTTGTGTACATTAGTAAGTTTTATCAGTATTTAGAGAGGTGCTGCTCGGTATATAAATGTCTGAGGGCTTGGGAATAATGCACACTATTTGTAATGAGTTGTATTTTCCTTCAGTTGTGGGTTAGGATTATTTTGTGGGTTTGTTTGTTAGGGTTTTTTAAGGACTGGAGTAATTCTTAATCCAATTTACTTGTCACAGCTGTGATTACTCAATATGGGAAACAACAATGAACAGATTATTTTTAATCCCTTTTTAATCATTGTCTCCTCTTTAGTTTTTTGCTGTTAACACAAGGCTGCAGAGTCTGAGCTGTGTATTGTGCAACATTTAACTCTGACTTCTGAAATCCAGATTGGTGAGAATAAGGACGAACAAGCACGGAAAAATGTACACAATCCTTTGTTTAGCTATAAAGCCTCAAGACTGGCCTCATGGCCATCCCAATCCCTATTTCATTTAGAGAAGAGGTGTTCAGAAATAAAGTATTTGCTTGTGTATAACCCAACTTTATTTTATTATTAAACAATTTGTAGCAATGTTTTTCAAATGCTGCAGTGCAGAATGAATACTTTGGTGTGTCACCACCCTCCTTTTTGCTCTTGAGATTTCAAGGGGAGGAACAGAGGAGCCCTCACCACCCTCATGCCCCAACAAAGCACCTGACACTGGCACTGACTGAGCTTTGAGCTTTCAGATGATGTTGGCATCTCCCTTTTTACAGATGAAGGCAGAACAGGGCATGCTATTTTAGCCATCCTGTTTCCAAGCACCTTTATAAGAGGAAAACTGGAATGCTTGGGTAAAGAAACCTGTTGTCCCTCCCTCTGCTCATTCCCAATCTCCAGAGTTGTCCTTTGTCCTGTGACAGAAGGGTTACTGCCCTTCCTGGGTGTAGGGCTCCCCTTAATGTGATAATTAGGGGATGCCTGATTTAAACCTGCAGTCACTTATTTGTTCATTTATTTTTGGGGCTTTATTCATTTGTTTGCTTTGATAAATAACCTGACTAGTTGGATAGTGTGCAGATGGCTGCAGTCCCTGGGTTGTCCGTGCCCCATCATGAGTCTCTTCTGTCTCTCAGATAAAAAGCTCTCTTATTGTCAAATATGTTTGTGTAAATTGTTGTGCAAATTCACATTAAAACCCCCAAACAAACACACAAAATAAATTCCATAATAAGATGCAAAACACGTTCTATAAAAATGAATCTATTCTGAGCTTCACAATAGCAAAGTAGCTGGGCTTAAATTTGGTTTTTGACTTGAGTTCTTGACCAAAGCCAGTGTTTCTGGGTAAAATATTACGAGTGAAGTTCCAAGCCTAAAATAACTCACTGTGGCCTGAGCGTTTGGGTTTGGCACACACCTAAATTTATCTCTATGCTGCCTCCATGGTG
Organism: Margarornis squamiger; assembly: GCA_035222235.1. Taxonomy (NCBI): domain Eukaryota; kingdom Metazoa; phylum Chordata; class Aves; order Passeriformes; family Furnariidae; genus Margarornis; species Margarornis squamiger. The sequence continues at coordinate 148,603,742 of JAWWTY010000077.1, read as the reverse complement.
GTGATGTCCAGGCTCCTGGTATTTATTAGTTTTTAGTCAGCAGTCCTTTGAATAGCAAAATAAGGTTTGTAAAACTCCTGCAGTGTTTACTTCACTGGGACAGCAGCTGTGCTAGAAGCAGTTGTAATAGTGATAAGGATGAGAAGGATTGCTGGGAGGTATTTTAGGCACTGTCAGAATCAGTATTTCACTTTCCAAACAGGGCTGTGTCTCTCAGGTCAGCACTGGAGCAGTGTCAGGGGACTGAGGGATCTGACAAAATACACTGAGCCCATCAGTGTCTATGGGATTTGTCTCTGGCATCTTCCAGTCCCCCCAGAGTTGCAACACCACAAGGCTGTGCTTTTTGTTGTTCCCCCAAATCTTGCTGGGGCAAAAAGGAGCACATCATTTACCTGAGAGCATTGTTTTATTGTTAGGCCAGTGAATGCTTTCACAGTCTGATTGTGCGTGTTACCTAATTACTACAGAAAGGTTCATTAATAATGCAGTTGAAATTGTTATTGCTGGTACTTTTGTTTTGTTGGTTCCCGGTTATTCAGGTTTTTTGTTCTTTTTTGTCTCTCTAAAGTTGGTTTTATCACAAGGTAGCACTGCTGTCACGGCCATTGATGAGCCACAATGAGTTGTGTTTACAAGACTGGAGGTCTGGTACTCTCCTTTGGTTGCACTCCTCCATAACTCATTTTAATCTAAGTTTTAGACAGAATAGCTACTTGTTATTGCTGTAAATTGGCACAAAACTAGAACAAATCTGGGCAGTGGCAAATGTCTAGACAATTGTTATTGCAGCTAAAATAAGCTCAAATGAGCTCAGGTCAAGACAAGCTCAGACCCTGCACTGTCAGGTCAGGCCAAAACCTGTGGCTTTTTACTAAATAACATCAAAATCTTATTCACCCTCTACTTTTCTGGCCAGACTGGCATGGAGAAGCAACAAATTTTGGTGTGACCAGTGAAAAAATGTGACTTGTTGATTTGTAGGAGGTGGGCAAATTACAGTAACCCAGGTTATCCCAGAAAACAGGATTGAGGCTAATCTTGAGACTGTGTCAGGACTTAAGGGCAGTATAATTAATGACACTGTGTTATGCCCAGTCCTCCCAGATTTGGCAGACAGTTTTGAAATAGGGAATGAATGACTCTGAGTGACCAATGTGCCCCTGTTTAGAAATTGGTTTTGAGGACCAAACATTATAGCTCTAAAAAGGCACAATGCTGTTGACACGTTTGGAGTGTTGCCCCTCTTTTCTGGGGTTATTCACTAAATCTGAGGGAAATCAGCAAATGGTACTCACTGTTCAATAAGAAGCTCTGTTCAATAAGCAATCAAAAAGTCTTCCATAGTTTTTTTATTGTCAAAAACTCTTCTTCTTCAAGTGGGTGTGAACCATATTGGCACATGGGTGTGTCCCTGAACAAAAATAGGATGTGCTCTAGAGGACTTGAATAGTTTAATTAACACTGGGGGTTTATTTGTTTTGAAATTTGGGGTGTAGGCAATGCTCACTGTTTTTTTCAGGCCTGATAAATTTCAATTTGTTCCCACTAAAATTACTATCAAAGAGAAACATAAAATACCAGCTCTGTCATTTTCCCATACAAAGGTTTCCTTCATCCTGCCTGTTCTGCTCGTTTCTCCATATCAGCTGGATCTCGATGTGGCCTCAGCCTGGTACAGTGATGTTGGAAAGAGTGATCAGTGATGGTGGAAAGAGGAGATATAAATTTCAGTGTATACTTGTGGTTATAAAGCTGAGCTTGAGCTTGATTTAATCTGTGTTTGATTTAAGTCATTGAAACTGTGACTACGAGGTGGTTTGAAGGCAGAGGGAGAAAGGAGGTGGGGAGGGAGAAGACACAGCAGGAGATGGATGCTGTGTCCTGGTTTTCCTGCGTGAAACTCAGGTCTTCACTGATGTGTTGCACCAGGAGGTTCAAGAGCTGCTTCTGATTTAACAATCAGCCCCATCAAGCTTGACCAAATGTCCCATCCAACACCAATTAATCCATGTTTCTGAGATACAGTAAAAAATGCTGGCACTTCCAAGGAGGTCTCATTTCTGTTGCCCAGACACATGGACAGCTGTGTTGCAGAGAAGCTCTGTCACGTGGAATTCGATGAGGCCACCTTAATAAAAGATTCTCTTGTCCAAAGGATTATACTGATCATGTGCAGCTCTCAGGAAAACAGATTTAATCTGGTTTATCCTCACCCTCTTGTTGGGGATTCAGCTTTCTTTTTTGGGTGTTTTTTTCCCACCTTCCCACCATGGTTTTATCCTTTGCTTTCAGAAATGGCAGAATTTTCAATCAGATTGATTTCAGTAAGACTGATGGGGGTGTTTGGGGTTTGGGCATGGATGTTTGGGGTCTGTCTGGCACACAGCTTCTCGTTCACCCCTGTTTCAAGTCAGCATCTGACTCTTTTGCTTCTCCCAAAGAGTCTTCCCAGAGAAGGAAAAGGAGAGGCTGCTCATGGCCTGTCTGTTGTCACCACCAGCTGGTGTGTGTTTGGAGAGGTTTTTGGTAGGTTTTCTCTTTACCTTCTGGGAGTTTCCTGGAGTTTCCTTCATTTTTTTGGTGCTTCTTCCAATTCCTCCCGCATTTCTTGATTTACCTCAAAGGATCTTTCAGTCTCGTCCCCTGAGACTTTTAATTGTCCTGGCACTGAACTAAACTATTAGGAAATAATTAAACTAATGAGAGTTGAAATATTTCATCTTTCTCTGCCTGGCAGGGTGGTATTCAAACTCTGTATAATCATCTGCACACACTGAATCCTAAATTTCCTATAAAAATATACTTTATTAATTAAACTCTCTCTGTCATGAACATCGGACTAATGCTTGTGGCTCATTACTCGTGTGAGGACAGTCTGGGTGGTGATCAATCACTTTGGGATGTGAAAGGATTTGTGGAGACTGACCTCCATAATCCAGTTTTTGAAGGATATGAAAGGAGAAGGCTTTTTCTCCCCAGGGGCTACTTCAAAGCAAAGTGTTAGCTAATGCAGTGCCAGGCTGAGAGCCCTGGTGTGTGTTCACAGAAGGCAAAGAGGATGGTGCTGGTCTCTGAAGAGGAGGGAAGAGAGACACTTCAGCAACCCAATTAGTCACTGTGGCTTTTTCCATGAAGAAATGTCTCTCATGAAACCACAGATTGATACCAGCCAGCACCAGCCATGGGAATCACAGGATCACAGAATCATTTAGTTTGGAAATTACCTAGAAAAGATCATCGAGTCCAACCTTTAGATCATTGAGACTAACCTTTAATGTTTTTCCTGGAGCTATTTTCTCGAGAAGAGATTGGTGGAGAAAACAAAACCCATTTCCATGCACAATCCCAGCTGGACCACCAGGGTTTAGGGCTGGAGACCCATCCCTCTTCACAGAGGAGCTTCACCAGAGTGCATCAGTGAAGACTCTCACTGTGCCACTCATGGTGAAACCATCTCTTTGTTTTAAATAAAATACACAAAAAGGAAAAAAAAAAAATTGAAGGATGTTAAACCTTTGTATTTGACTTGTAATCTCAGGTGTTATTTCCCCAGGGGTGCAGCCCTGGAGGTCTGGGCTCACCTCAAACACACCAGTAAGCCACACGCTGACATGCTGGCTCTTGAGTTTCACCTTGAGACAAACCTTGTGGACTGAATGGAGCCCTTGGTGGGGTAAAGCTTGTTTGTGCTTGAGGATTTAATGTGTTCAGAGTGGTGAACACAGCAAAGAAAAATCAGCAGGGCCAAAGCAACTAACCATTCCTGCCTGAGCAACCAGACATTTCCATGCTCCCTCAAAACATCACCCACCATCTCCTCCCTCTTCCAAGGCGGGGATATGCCAGCATGGGTGGACCCAAATTTCATGGCTCATCCAAAATGCCAAGGTTTTGTGACCTTGGCTGCCTTTCAGAGACCAGACTTGAGGTCCTCAGCATGCTGTGCCCCTTCCTCCCCTTCACATTGAGTTGTGTTGACATCCATCTCCCCACCTCACCACCTCCTACGCTGATTGAACAGGGGACAAGGCAGTGAGGGGGACCTGCCAGTTTTGCAAATGAGTTTCCTCTGCTGAGCCTCAAATTAGAGGAGGCTTTTCTTTTCACACTAATTTTCTTGCATTAATGGAAAGGGAAAGAATAGTTGTGATGCTGTGTGTGTGAGCAGCCTTAATGCTGGATTTGCAAAGCAAGTCAGAAAAGCAGTGCTTTGGTTATGGGGGGGGTAAAATGAGGAGGAGGAGGAGGATTGTGTCAACAGACCAAGCTTGGGCTTTGCCTCCTAAAGATGGGTGTTTCAGTACTGTGCTGTTCACCAAGGCCTGGTCTAGCTCAGACTGGGTGTTAAGAGTTGGCATCTTTTATTAGACCAAGTGTTAGAGTTGTAAAAATAGATAAGTTTTCTTTAGATGTACAGGAACTGTCTTGTAGGCCTAAAGCTTCTTGCAGCTCTGCCACTTGTTTTGATAAAAAAAGGTTACCTCTGCCTAAAAGCATCTTACATGTGTTCTCAGAGCAGCACAACTACAGCAATTTACTATTTGTTACCTTGGAAAAAGAGGGAGAGTGCCCAGGGTACTCTAGAATAAAAACATCCTTTTTCTGCAGGTGGTTGTTGTGATTCCAGCTTAGGACTGTATTGCAGAGCTGCTGGGACTGCAGGGGATCTTTCTGGGAAACTTGCAGGATGCTCTGCAAATACGTCCCTTCATTTGAAAATGTAACGTAAAGGAGAGAAAATCTAAGGCAAGTGTTAGATCATGATGCTGTCAGCTGAAGTATTGTATCCCTCTCTTCTCTGGGGCTGGTTGGTTGAAGCCAAGAGGAGGAGTAGGACAATAAATTACTGGGGAGCAAAGATTACTGGAGGGGGGGAGAAAAGGAGATTGTCTCATGTTAAATGGGAGAGGGGAAAAATAGCAGCTAATCCTTGTTCTATTGAACAGAGACTGCCAAGGTGTTTTTACAGGGAGCAGTGACAACTCAAATAACTGGTTGCAGTGCACTGCCAGGTGTGAGTCCTTCAGTCCAATGTCATGGGATATTAAACAGTGTAAGAAATAATAACTATAGGATGCCAACTTGTGTATCTCATGCATCATCTTCCACTACTTCCCTTCCCTTTTGTCTTCCCTTCCCTTTTGTCTTCCCTTCCCTCCCCTCTTCCTTTCTCTTCCTTTCCCCTTGTCTCTCCCCTTGCCTTTTCCCTTCTCTCCCTCTCCCCTTCCCTCTCCCCTTCCCTCTCCCCTTCCCTCTCCCCTCCCCTTCCCTCTTCCCTTCCCTTGCTTTCCCTTCCCTTCCCTTCCCTTCCCTTCCCTTCCCTTCCCTTCCCTTCCCT
>JAWWTY010000077.1:148562849-148594732 GCA_035222235.1 Margarornis squamiger | reverse complement strand
ACTGAACCCAGGATCAAGGTGTGGCCTCACCAGTGCCCAGCACAGAGGGACAATCACTGCCCTGGTCCTTCTGGCCACACTGTCACTGATACAGCCCAGGATGCCACTGGCTTTCTTGGCCACCTGGGCACACACTGGCTCATGTTCAGCTGCTGTTGACCAGCACTTCCAGGTCCTTTTCCACTGGGTACTTTTTAGCCTCTCCTCCCCAAGCCTGGAGCATTGCACTGGGTTGTTGTGACCCAGGTTCAGGACCTGTCACTTGGCCTTGTTGAACTTTATACCATTGTCCTCATCCCACTGATCCAGCCTGCCCAGAACCCTCTGCAGAGCCTTTCTACCCTCCAGCAGGTCAACACTCCTACCCGGCTTGGTGTGATCTCCAAACTGACTGAGGGTGTCCTTGATCCCCTCATCCAGACCACTGATAAAGATATTAAGCAGAACTGTACCCAGTACTGAGCCCTGAGGAAACCCACTTGTCACTGGCTCCCAACTGGATTTAGCTCCTTTTCCCACCACTCTCTGGGCTTGGCCATCCAGGCAGTTTTTTACCCAGTGAACAGTTCACCCATCCAAGCCATGAGCTGCCAGTTTCTCCAGGGAAATGCTGTGGGAATCAGTGGCAAGGGCTTCTTAGATATCTACCACACAGAGGGCATTGCTGCCATGCATTGCCTGGTTGTCCAAGTTGGGATCTGGCTGGCATGTACCATGTCTCCTCTGGTTTGTACAACCTGCTTCCCTTTTCAAGGAAGAGTGGACTCAGGGGAGAAGGATAAATGCCCAGGTCTCACTCTGATGAAGAACTAAACATTCCCTTGTCACCTAAAAACATGATTTGTATTTTCCAACTCTCTCTGCCTCTTCTCCCAGTACACACAGACACACCTAAGAGGAGTTTTCCTCCACGGTCTATTGAGTCTGAAAGGCAGGATAAGGACTGTGACAGCCCTGCAAAGTTAACAGGAATCAAAACTGAGCATTTCTAATGGCTTTTCTCTGTGTCTGCCATCAGGCCTGATCCTCATAAGTGATTTCACTTGTCAGAGCTAAGTGGCTGTGAAAATATTTCTCCTAAAATCCAGAGCTGGCACAAAGATCAGGGAAGCAGCTGAGGAGGCTGGAGGAGCTGAACACAGTGTTAGGCTGAGTCCTGCCTGGCAGGATGTTTCTGTACAGCCAAGCACAAAGTTATTGCAAAGACAAAGTGATAGGAACAATTTTTAAAGGAGGGCTTCGTGTTGCAAAGCGCTGACCTGATGTGGGTCAAGGAACTCAGCAGGAATTCCCAGGAATGGCATTCCCAGGTGTGTGAATATTTAACTAGTTGAGTTTGGAGAAGGGACATGAGGTTTTTTTTGGCTCTCTGTATAACTAAGGGATTATGCAGCAGGACAGAGGGAATGTTTTCAGTGTTCACAATTTTATAGGATTGTGGTGAAACTATATAAAAAGAGATCCTAAGGAAGCACAAGACATAATCAAGATCCATTAAAAAAAAAGTTTCTCAGTGAACTTTGTAGCACAGCCTGTTGTTTTTTTAGAAATGAGGCTGAGAAGTGACTTGATTATGGAGTGTGAGCCCCTGCAAAGGGGTAGAAGTAGTAGCTCTTCAATCTCTCAGGGAGAGGAGTGAAAAAAAGAGAGTAAGAAGTCAACACACACACACACACACACACACAAAGAAAAATAGTACAATTAACAAATAGTCTTGAGTTGCTTCACTGGGGAAACCAGTCACCAAGGCCCTTTGGTGCTACATTTGACCCCACCAGTGAAATGAAAGAGAGGCTGAGCAGGTGTCTGAAAGGCTTTTGAACTGCTTTTTTCTGAGGAGATGTTCACAGAACAGGAGGAAATGCTCCAACCCTGTGAAGATGGGAAGATGCTGGAGGTGAGCAGGTCCCCTCTCCTACCAAGAGGGATTCACACCTTTGAGCAGAGGTGTTTTCACTGAGCTGGTCACACAAAAATGCTCTTTAGTCCAACAAGACATATAGCTGTCTGTATTTGATGGGATTATTCCCATTTGGTGACTGTATCCAGGTAAATTCCGTCCTTTATTTTTTCACTCCCTTATCTTTTTAATTTTCAAAACTGATCCACCACTATATTGCTCAGAAATAATGCATTGTTTGCAGAGTGTTAGTTAGATAATGTTTTTGATGAAGAACTAGAAGCCTGTCCCCCCACCTCTTCATTTCTGATCATCCACCACATCACCAGTTATGGTTTCCATAAATTTTCCTCAACTAAAAAGCAGATGATGTAAAATGTCTCCTTATGTTTCTGCTAAGCCACAAATTTTCTGCAATGTCTCTTTGGATCTTCCTTTTAACAGTGGCAAGGTCAATCATGGGAAGCTACAATTAAAGGATAGAACACAAATTTCAAAAGGATGAAGGAGAGGCTGTGGGCAGAAAGCACCTGGAAACGAGGAATAAAAATTGTAACAGGGCCAGAAAAGCATATCCTGGAGAACCCTGTCCCCTTTTGTTCTCAGACATCTTGGATTAAAAATAGAAGATAATGGAATGCAACGTCCTGCAGGAACCGTGAATAATTAGATGGATGATGTACAAGAGCAAGTGGAGGTCACAGAGATAAACTATAATAATGCTTGAATTTATTGAGGGGAAAAAAAAGGAGTTGGAAATGACTTTGTCTGGCTTCTCGTTTAAATGGTAGGAAAACAAGATATATAAATCCTGAAAAGCAAAAGTTCAATTCAAGACACCAGTGCAAATCAAGAGTAATTCCATTAAAGGTAATGGAATTACGTCAGTGTAGGACCGGAGGTAAGTTCAGACCCAATTACATCTCAGTCCTAAAATGAGATTTCAATATTGTTTGCTGGTGTTTTAGTGCAGTGAGAGCCCAAATGAGGGCATCATTCTGCTGGACTGGGTGATGCTCCCAAGAACCTGCAATCCCAACAGACAAGTTACGCCAAATACGAGAAGAGAAGCAGAAATTAGTTCTGAGTATAACAGAGAGGCAAAAATGAAGCAGAGAAGAAGCCAAAATGTTAAACCAGAAGTAACCTGGCTCATTAATGCATTTTTTAAAATAGTACTAGAAAGGGAAAAACAAATGCTGTGCTCTCTGCAGGACCAGCGTGCAGGAAAGCTTGTCCTTGGAGTCAATTGTGAAATAGAAAACAAAACACAGAAAGACTGTTTGAAAGGGGCATCTGATGTGAGAGAGTTGGATATTTGGCTGGAAGGGAGCAGGCCTTGGTGACCTCAGGTTTTTGATCTTTGCAAAATAAAGAAACTGACAGAAAATGCAGGGTAGGAAAACATCTCCTTTTTAAGGTTATTTCCTCAAGCTTTTTAAAAAAAATACTTTTGTTCCTTCAGTCAACATCTGAAGAAATACTGGTATCAGCTAGTGCAGTCACAGTGTTAGATTTCATCTTGTCATGCAGGTAAAGTTATTTTCTTTAACAAAAAAAAAAGAAATTGATTTTACTGAATAGGGAACATGGAAAAAGCCAGCATCTATGTAATGGGTTTTGTTATGGTCAGTGCTTTCTCCTGAACCCACAGTTTTATGACTCTTTTACTATTAATACTTAACGTCTGTGTGCCTTCAGAGGGACTCTTAAGATGCTCTGAGTTTTAGCAATTAAGTGAAATACCTTGAATTTCTCCCAACCATTCCATCTGCAAACAGATTTTATCAGGAGACCACACGAGCTGTTACTGAACTGTTGGGCTCTTCTAACAAAAGATGTTGTCTGAACTCCAGTAAACTTTTTATAATCTCTGATTCACTGTCCTGGCCCGTACCAGGCTGGTTGGGAAATAGGAAAGGACTTGGTGTGGCTTGAATGACTATCTGAGCTCTCAAGAGGACACAGGAAACATAAAGTGATAGTTCAGTCTGATTTAATGATAAAATTATGGACTTCCCTTAGCACTGCATCACCGTTTTTCAGTGGCTAATTCCCAAAAAAATCGAGGTTGCAACTCCTACAGCTTGGATTAAAGTCTAATGGTGAGGAATAGGAGGTGTAGGTGAACAGATGAAAATTCGGGCAAGTTTCAGCTTGCTGTGCCAAGTAATGGAGCTGGAATATGAGCCAAGGGGAGCTGAAGACATGCTGCCTTTGATGTTAACAGGGAAGTTGGTAAATTAATGGATTGTCTGTGTTAAATATTGATTTTATTCTGGTCTGTGAGAGACAGAGGGTGATTTGATTGGTAGATTAATTGATCTTTTCCTTTTCAAGTAATTTCACTTCGCTGTTTGTCATCCTCTTTGCATTTGGGGAGCTACACCACTGAGAGGGCTAAAAAGGCAGCTTTCCAGGGAGGGGAGGCAGAAGGGAAGAGGAATATTTCTGCAATATTTTTGTCTCCCTTCAGAAAAAAGTCCCTACTCCCCCGTCAGGTTCCCCTGCTACACATCCAGGCGTTTGACAAGTTGATTTCATGGCATTGTTCAAAAGCTGCTGCTGTGGATTGCTGGTTTTATTTCCTGTTCTCGTGCATGCAGTCCCAAGGACCTTTCTTTGTAATTATCTCTGACATCTTTCAACCTCTAAAATAATAAAAATAAAGCACATTTACAGAGTGGCATTAAATTAGTATGTTAATGTAAGAGATTGATGTGGAGTAATCAAACGAATACAGCTGATTCAGCAAGCTCCTTTTAGGGAAGTTTTTAGGGCAGATGAGATCCTGCACTGATAGAATTATTTTATCTGTAAGAGATAGTAAAAGGGTACTTTTCTCTTAGTCTGGCAAGGAAAGTGTTTCAGAACTCCAGTCGAGATCCTGCCTCTGTGACAGAGATGTGGTGTCAGAGAGGCACATCCACCCATCACACTGTGAGTGAGATGACACTGGTTGCACCAGGCTCCTCTGAGCTGTTGGCAAAGTTCCCTCTCCAAAGTAAAAGTGTCCTCGTAGCTGGAGAGAAGAGGTAGAGGAGATCCAGCATCATCCTGCACCGTGTCTGCAGTTGGATGGGGTGCAGGTGAGAAGGACCCATCTGGGTGACGAGATTATGAGGCACCTCTACAGCAGAAAATTGAATCTCACCAAGGGTGTAAAATCTGCCAAAATCTCGCTGAGCTGAGGCTGAGATTGCCTGTGACAGCAAAGTCACAGGAACAGGCAGGGTTGTGAATGGCTGCAGCTGGTTTTGGGACCACCTTTAGTGCAGGGCTGTGCGATGGGCAGGAAGACTTGGGCCATTTGAGCTAACAAAGTGCAATCCCATTGTCTGGTCAAGTTGCTTCGAGGAGCCTACAACCATGAAATACCCAGCTAAATGGTAGTAGGACAGGATGGAATGTGCAGACAGGGCATTTTTGTTTGGCAGTGCAGCTAAAAATATCACCAGTTCCCTAACACGTTCCACTTAGGCATGACTTCATTTTTTTTTTGGTCATTAATACGGCAAAGTAGATAATTAGGAAGCAGTGATTTGTGTATATATATATATATGTGGGTTTTTTTAAATTTATATCTTTATTTGAATTGCATGAGTGCTTCAGGACGTTCCAAACATTTTGATAAAGTTACTTTTTTTTGACCAGATAACCTTAAGTTTCCTTTGGATTGAAGTGGTTAGGAAAAGAGTGATAACTTCTGGGAAAAGCATAGATCCAGTGATCTCAGAAGAGCAAAAAGTCTTACAAAGTGGTGTTGGTTGGAATGGTTTTCTGGATGTCATCTGGTCCAAACCCTTGCTCTGAGCAGGCTCCTTGGAGCCTCATGTGACAATAGATCTCAATTAAGGAAAACAGTGATGTTCATTAACGTCTTAGATCTGACCCATGGTGACTTCATGCCTCCAGCTGGCTTATCTTCACATCTTCTCAACAGTTTTGGGATAAGGGGAAGAGACCCAGGTGGATGCTCCAGTCAGAAGACATGGCACAACTTGTGGGTTGGCAGCAGCAGAATTGTTTCGTGGGATTCTCTGTGCAGGAACCTGTCAGCCTGGAAAGCAAGAGAGCTTTAAGAGCAGCAAATCTGCCTGTCTCTTTGAGCAGGTATTTCTAAACCCATGGAAGGAACAGACTCTTAATTCCTACAGGTTTGTGAGTAAATAGAGAGCCACAGTCTGTATTTTGGTACCTACAGAGTGATGCAGTCCTGGATTGTAGGTGATGGATTGATGGCTTGGATATCACAAGCAGTGGTAGTTATGAATGTGGATCTCATCTAGCATTTGGGTTTTGTACAATTGGGAACAATCCTGAAAATAGACCCAAGAGCTGGTTTGGGATATCTGGCTGATTTGCTCTCAGTTAAAGAATTAACTCTGGATGGTAATAAATCCCACTTGGTATAACACCAAGATGACCTCAAATCCAGTATATCAGAGGTGCTTAGTCCCCAGAAGCCAAGGGACTTAATGAATGTGTCAGCCCAGAATTACTGATAGCCAGTCCAAGATTAAAAGTGCAAGGACAGGAGATGTTTCTTTTCAGCACGAGGGAGTCTGCTTTCTAATCAGAATTATTTAGAATCATAGAATAATTAGGGTTGGAAAAGACCTCTATGATCATCAGGTCCAAGAATTAACCCAGCACTGCCAGGTCCACCACTAAACCATGTCCTCAAGTGCCACATCTACATGCCTTTTAAATGGCTCCAGGGATGGTGAGTCCACCACTGCCCTGGGCATTCTGTTTCGGTGCTTGTCAACCCTTTAAATGAAGACATTTTTCCTAATATCCAACCTAAACCTTCCCTGGTGCAACTTGAGGCCATTTCCTCTCATCCTTGTTACTTATGAGAAAAGCCAGACCCCCACCTGGCTACACCCTCCTGTCAGGGACTTAAGGAGTGAGAAGGTCCCCCCTGAGCCTCCTTTTCTCCAGGCTGAGCCCCCCCAGCTCCCTCAGATGCTCCTCATCAGACTTGTGCTCCAGACCCTTCCCCAGCTCTGTTCCCTTCTCTGGACAAGCTCCAGCACATTTCTGGTTGTGAGGAGCCGCAAACTGAACCCAGGATCAAGGTGTGGCCTCACCAGTGCCCAGCACAGAGGGACAATCACTGCCCTGGTCCTTCTGGCCATACTGTCACTGATACAGCCCAGGATGCCACTGGCCTTCTTGGCCACCTCGGCACACACTGGCTCATGTTCAGCTGCTGTTGACCAGCACTTCCAGGTCCTTTCCCACCAGACAGCTTTCCAGCCACTTTGTCCCAAGCCTGTTGCAATTCATGGGGTTGTTGTGACCCAGGTTCAGGACTACATATAATGGATTATCCTCAACTTTTCCTTTCTTGATGGTTTTATTTCGGCAGCTATGGGACTATTAATTCAGATCTCTCCAAAGCAGTCCAGGAGCGTGGAGCTGACATTTGTCTCCCTTTGCTGCCACAACACAAACCAACTGATAGATTTGAGTGAGTTGACAAACATGTGGGAGGGGAAAAATCTCTTTCTGCTCTATAACAGCTAAGCCATCACCATTTACCCAAGATCTCATGTGTCTGAGGTTCTCCAGATTTTCATTGTACTCCAGAAGTCCATTTTCGGCTGAACAAACTCTTCTGTCCATTTGGGAAAGAAAAGGGGAAAAAAAAAATTGTATTTAGGATTACTCCCCTTATCTCCTTGCATTTGAGCCTGACCCTGTTTTGATGTAAAATCCTTTTCTTTGAAAAGGAAAGGTCAGTCACGTGCTTCAGTAACATCTCTCCTGTGGTGCCCTGGGTATTGCTGCTGGATTCATTTAAGGAACCTGTCAGCTGGCTCCATGTGCACAACTCTCTGGCAGCTATTGCATAAACTTAGCATGCTTAACCATTTTGTATGAAAGCTTGTTTTTAAGCACTAAGACTACAAGGAAACATGTTTGGACTGCTCTGTCTGCTTTTATGGTGCACTGAGTGCGGCTTTCAATGTTTTCTTTTCTTTTTGGGCCTCTGCACAAATGCAGTATGATTTTCACATGATCCTAAATATGTAATTTCCTTGCTTAGTTACATTTACAAAGGCTTAGCAAAGCGGGAGAGAATCAGTCCCTGGAATTTTTTATTCTGCACATAAACCTCGATTCAGGGAGAGGAGAAGCATTATTGATCTTTCATCAGGTAATTTTCTTTCAAGCACCTGCATTGGACCCTTAACAGTGGTTCTTAAGCTGAATCCATTTTCCCCCTAGAGAACAAATTTGCTATCAGCAGCCAAGGTTTCTGATAACTGAGCTTAGAGTTTACACGTTTGAATGGATTGGAACGTTTGGATATTTCCCTTGGCCCTCCCTGTAAACAGAGAGTTCATGATATACTTCATCCATTGCCTTGTGCCAGCAGAGAGTCTTGCCTTAGCTGAAACAATGCTCAGAGCCTGTTGATTTATAATGGACTTCCTCAGGTCTTTTATCCTGTTTGTTTATCCTTTTATTATATATTTATACCCCGTTCTTATTAGGGCAGTATCTCTTTGACGTCTAATTTTTTGGATGGCTGGTGGTGCATTTTAATTGTTGCTCTCCCTGGGGAGCTCCTTTTCCTCCTGGCCACGGCCTGAGATGTTTTGTCTTGACCCAGAGAGGGTGATTCGCACAATTCCTGTACCAGCAGTGCCTTTTGGGTGCTGGGGCAAAATTTATTGCCCCACAAAATGGGGTCTTCACTCACACGGCCGCTCTCGTGGGTGTTTTATGGGCCAATAAAGTGCCTTGTGTTTTCTTTTAATCCAGCTGCTGGGCTGCTTTATGGGCTGATGTCAGCTGGAGGGTGGTGGGGAAGAGCGACTTCTGGGACATTGGGAATGATGTTTTATTGTCACCTGAAAGCCTGAAGGATCTTTAAATTAATGAAATGTGGGGCTGATGAGCAGAGGAGTCTCGCCAGTAGCATTTCTTTTAAGATTTTGCCTCTGTTTCGGAAGCTTAATCATTCCTAAAAAGAGACAGATACATCTATCTGCCTTCCAGATTAAAGTGTTGCTAGAAAAGCAGTGGTAGGCAGAGTGAGATGTAAGGAGAGTGGAAAAGACAATGAAGGAGATAGAAAAGTATTTAGAGTTCAAGAACTCTGTATTTTCAGTGTGTTGCACTCTGTGCAGGATAAATATATTAATTTCCCTTGTACTTCACAGCGTGCCCTTATGTTCAGAAAGTTGCAGAGATGTCAGATTTAAAGAGGCAGATGAAGTATATGGGATAGAGCAATATGTGGTAAGTAGGCTGCTGAGATCCATTTCTCTTCCCAGCACAATTCCTTTTAGTCAGCTCCATGCTTTCTGAGAACAAAGTGCAATATGAAAACAAATAAAGCCACAGCAAAAAAAATCCTGCTCCCAAGCAAACATATTTTAAAGCTGATTCCTTTCTATTATTTTCACATTTTTTTCTGTTCTCTTGTCTTTTGGTTATAAAAAAATCAGAAAAAAAGTAGCTCTTGGCACAAGTGCCTCAAGGGAGTGCGTTCAGAAAGCACCAGCAGTGTTACCCACTTCAACTTTTACGCTTCACTTTGTACTTTAAAAACTCTTTTTCCTCCAGCTGACTTCCCTATCTGCATACACTGTTCTCCAAAATCCCTTCTAGCAGGGGAAGAGGAGGAGGAGAGGGAGAAAAAGCAAGATGTGCAGCACTTGAGGTTTGCTCTTGCCATGGAGCTCATGGAGCTGGTCACAAATGCCAGCATAACCCAGTAGCAGCAGAAATGCCACTGCTTAGAGCAGAGGTCCCCAGCCCATCATAGGTGGAGCAGTCAGATGTCATTCTCAGCAGCAGAGGGACTGGTCACCTTTGGAAGGAGTCAGGAAGGTAATATTTCCTGCCTGAAGCAGCAGCAATTTGCAGTTTCCCAGTCTGGTCCCAGGATTATTGTACCAGGGAGGATGAGAGCCACAGTTCTTGCTCGGGACATGGTGGTGGGTACAAACATGGGATGAATCTGAGGTGGGTGAGGGGGTGGTTTGGACATCCCGTATCAGGGAAAATGTGGTCAGAGAACCAGAGTGAGAAGTCCTGATATCTTGGTCTCAGTTGATGGAGTTGGACAAGTGAAGGGTGTGAGTGGCCATGCCTTGTAAGTGCATGGAGATATAATGGGGCAGGAGATCATGTCCTAGCTCAGGGGGTGTGACTGTGATCATATTTTGGGGATGAAGAATCACATAATCACAGGATGGGTCAGGTTAGAAGGGACCGCCGTGGGTCATCTGATTGAACTCCCCTGCTAAAGCAGGGGCATCCCAGAGCACATGGCACAGGATTTTAGGAGTTTAGGGAGATGGATACAGAATAGAAGTATAGTGGCAAACTCTTGGTGTGAAGTTGGATTTTTTTATGGTTTTAGGAATTAGAGAATTTGTGGATGGTGTTTGAATTTGGTGAGGTGCATATTGTTGGGAGTGTGGAAATGGTAGGGAGGGAAAATTAATTCCTACTCTTTAGAACACATAAAAGCCATGGTTGAGACCAGAGAGGTGAGACGTGGTACAGTGGGATGAATGTTACTGGGTCTGGTTTGGGAACATGAGCACGTTTGAGCACATAAAAGAAGCATGTTAAGACCATGTTCTTTGTGGACAGAAAGGTGTGTGTCTGTGTACTGTGAGGTCCAGAAGGTGCTTCTCTATTTAGAAGGTTATGGTCTCACTGGACATGGGCTCTCTGGATCAGCCATGTTTGAAGTAGACTTGTCTGTGAAGATGCATTTAAATCCCAGGTGAATAAACCCAAAATCATTGTGTCCCATCCGAATGGAGTTTCCAGATGGGAAAGAAAGGGATGTCAAGAGAAACCCAAGTTGTGAGACCCATACACATTCAGCTTGGAAGCCAAAGGCTATTCCACTGCCTCTGCCAGTGATGGTACTGCAGGAAATCAATTAGATCCGGAGTTTGCTAAGTATTGGGTTCCTTTGCATGTTATTTGTGTTAGAGGAGTTTGCACCATCTGCAACATCTCTGGTAAGTGCCAGTCCATTTGCATTGCCCAGACAGTGTCAATAATTGATATTTACAGTACAGCATTTATTAACTTCACTGTGGAGGTTTATGAAGGCTTTTTACAGTGCCTAAAAGGTGGGTTTATGGCAAACCTGGTGTCCCACCAGCTTTCAGTGCTTTTCTTTTGAAGTCATGTTTCCTTATTTCCTGTAATGGAACCAGTGCGTATCAAACCTTCCTCCAAGCTGATCTATGAGCTTTATGGTGACATTTCCTTCATTTCTCATCTGTGATGGAATGGGGAATCAGTGTAACTTCAACAGAAGTGTTTCCTTTGCTGACCTGCTTCCTTCTGAAACCCACAGCACCTGATTCCTGCCATGGCTGGATACGAAGCCACCGTGTCTGTGCAGTGTTCTGGTTGTTTGTCTGCTGATTGTTAAAGCTGAGTTTCTCAGAGATGATAAACCACCTGGTTTTGCTATTTAGACTGTAGAAGAATTGCTTGGTCATTGCCTTTCTTTTTAGATTTCTTGTTAGTCCAAGAGTGGGCATTTTTCATTGCTGTATGAGACAGCCTGCTTGCTACACACTGACAATTTCAGTGGTACAATTGCTGCTAATGCCTTTTCCTTCTCACTTAAATCCTGATCGAGGAACTGGGTTTAGGCACATTGCTTAATTTAAGCATCCACATAGGAGCATTTGTGCTTTAATGCCCCTAACTAGAAATACACAAATAACCCCAGCAAACTGAAAAGTGTCTCGAGCTGTTTGTTTGCCTTTGATTTCTTGCTCACTTCACAAAATAACAAAACACTTCACAGCCGTTTGAGTGAAATGGATTCATTTTTCAATTAAAATTGCCTGGGTTTAAGCAATGTTGGCTCTTTTTTCTTTTTTTTTTTTTCCTTATTTTAAATGAAACGTGTATTTTCTGGGGTGGAAATGCCTACGGCTCGGAAATTGGTGTGATTTGTTCCCTTTTTGCAGATGTTTCTTCTTCACTCTCTTGCCACAATAGAAAAAATCGGTGGCAAGAAAACACATGAACAAGCAAAACCATCTTTTAAAACCAGAATAAAGCCTGAAAAAAAAAAAAATCTACATCTCTGTTCACCAAAACTTTTCATCCTCCAAGTGCTGGCTCATTATTAATGTTGGTTTCATTGTAGTTTCTCAAGGAGAGCTAAAGCAATCGATCATTCATTCCCATCAGTAAAGTGCCCTTCATTTCTGCTTTTCACAGTGCCATATCGAGTATTGAATGCATGTTAAATGCTAAAACCAAGAGAGTGAGTGTGGGAAGGATAATAGGCTAAATTAATCTGCAGTGCCATTTGTCTCCTGTGCATTTGTCTCTGTCTTTCCCACATATGTGTTTGTGTGTGTAGGAAACTTTCTTACACATTTCTATACCCTCAAAGCAATGTTTCTGATTCTACTCTGAAATATGTAAGCAAACCTCTACAGGAGTATAAATTATGAAAAAACTTACTTAGACAGATATATCAGTCGACATTTTTATCTGGATGAAGTTCCTGACGTTTCATATTTTATTGCTTTTTGTGTCTGTTCCTTCCAGCCTGTGTTCTGCAACAGAGAGGTTATAAGACTGGGTTTGCATGTATTGGAGTCCACACACATAATTTTTCCAAATAGATTTGAGGGTAAAACTAAGGCAGCATCCATGTCTTTGCAATTCTCAGGGAAGGGGGACAGTTTCATCATAGAGTCATGGAATGGTTTGGGTTGGAGGGGACTTTAAAGTCCACCTAGTTCCAACCCCTCTGCCATGGGCAAGGACACCTTCCACTAGTTTTTGACACTCTTTTACAGTATATAATTTTTTTTTCTGTGTTTCTGGAGTGCGTGCAGGACTCAGAGTGTGTACTTCTCCCTGTTCTCCCTTCAAGTTGACTGGCTCTGTTATCTCCTGTTACAGAGTCCTAAAGTGACCCCGAGCTTTAGACCGGCTTAATCACTTAATCATAAAATCATAGAATGGTTTGTGTTGGAAGGGAACCTGAAGGTCATCTCGCTCCAACCCTGAAAAACCTGGAAAGACAGCCCCAAACCCGAGTCCATTACCGGAAGAAAGGCGTGCTAACAGAGTTCTGTGGAGGTTGTATGTCCCTAAATCTCTTCCTATTCTTGCTGCGGAAACTTCCAGCTGTGCCGCCGGGAATTGCTGCGGGAAAACATCCCAGGAACCTTTCCCTGCCAGATGGGAAGCCGCGGTCCTCCCGCTAATGCAGGGATGTCAAAGGCACGGCACAGTTAGAAAGCGCAGGCAAAGCAATCAGAATAGTCACCGTTTGATGCCATTTGTCTTCGGGCACTAAAAGGATTATCGGGGCAGCACAGGAAACTCGGGTGAATATTAAGAGCTCAAGGAGGGCAGCCGAGGTCCTGGGGATGGGAAGGGACGGATCTGTTTGCTTTTTGCAGAAATCTGCTGCAGGAAGAGGACTTCATTCTGCACAAGCGGAGTTGCAGGAATAGTGAAAAAGAAATAAACAGTTTATCAGAACCTGAAGGGGGGGAAAAAATCGCTATCATGATCAGTAGGCACCAGGGTTCATCGTAATGAAATTATGGTAAATTAAATTAATTTCTGACTCTCCTAAGCTAAGAGGCTTACTGGATAATGAGAGAGAGGGAGGTGTAATACAGCTCAGTTTACAAAGGATCCAAGGGGCTCTTTCATTAGGAAATAAAGTGAAACTTGTAAAATTAAAACTGGCTTGGGAATAGTATGGGTGGGAGGAGGAAAAATAACTTGAGAGGTGACTAATGGCAGTGAAGTTGTTAAGCTGCTTCCCGTGGGGTCCTTTTTGAGCGCTGAGCTGTCAGGAATAACTTGACAGATGGAGTCTGAGGTTATACTGAACCAATCTGTGGGTGATGAGGGGTGAAGAGGGGGGTCTTACAGACTGTCCTGGAGATAATTTAGTTGAAAAATGCAAACCTGAATTTCTGGTAGCGAGTTAATGAGTAACTAGCTGCCTGCAGCTGGTCAGATTCTGCAGGGGAGGAAGAGTTATCCTTATCTCAGTAATAACTGCTCCTTTATTTATTATTATCTAATTTTAAGCAGCAATGATAAAAGCAGGTGCCTGACAGGTATTGAAAAAGCCATGAAAAATGTTGCTAAGGTTTGCATTTCTGTGATGAAATTTGTGAGGGCTGCTATCTGACAAAAAAATCTTCTGTTTTAATGCAGAACCACTGAAGAACACAACTGCAAACCTGCAGCCACGTTCCTCTCTAGAGATGGTATTTCACCCATGTCAGGTGGATTTGAAAAACCTCCCCTACTTTTCCCACACAACCACAGACCATCCCCTAAGCTCCTGTAAGAAAAATAGCACCACCTCTCCTAATACTTTCAAGTGACAGGCAAATTGGAAATCCATGATGCTTTTATTTTAGAATATTGTGTGGCTTGAAACCTGGAAGTAGAAGTCTGTTTTTCTCCTGGCTTTTTCTCTCCTGGATGATTTAAACCTATGCAAAGGGGTTTGCTGACAGATCAGAATTAGAGCTCTGATTTTGCTCTGCTGTAAACTATTCCTCAACATGTACAATTAGGCCTTAAAGAAGAAAGCAGGGAGGGGAGGCTGAGAGAGTCATTTTGGAGCCAGAACAAGTAGATTTAACCTCTCTTCCTTTGATGACTCTGACAAAAATAAATAGTACTTGTAATAGCACCCCAACCATTGGCCACAATAGTAAATGTACTTTAGGGCTTGATGAAACTTAGTGAAACAACTTAGGCCAGGTTGGATGGGGCCCTGAGGAACCTCATCTAGTGGGTGGCATCCCTGCCTGTGGCATGAGGTAGGAACTAGATCATCTTTAAGGTTGTTTTCAACCCAAACTATTCTGTGATGCTCTGATTCCATAAAATAGACCTTCCTTCTAGCTCATCCTTCTGCAATAAATACTCAGAGTTGAGAAATGCCCTCTGAATTGAGTTTTTTGAGAATGAGTTTTGGGGCTGTCTGTGGGCAATAAAGTATAGTGATCTAAGGAAGTGAAAGTTTCCATCCTTCAGGTAAGTGTTTGTTAACACAAGTGTTGAACACGTCAGCCTGGATCATCCATTTCTGGAAATCTCCTTAGGTCTGAGGAGAGACCCCACAGCTGTCCACAGCTTCCTCCCCAGGGGAAGTGGAAGGGCAGGAACTGATCTCTTCTCTGTGGTCACCAGAGACAGAACCTGAGGAAATGGCCTGAAGCTGTTTCAGGAAGGTTTAGGTTGGATATCAGGGAAAGATTCTTTCCCCTTCTTGGGGGGATTCTTCTTGGACACTGGAAGAGGCTCCCAAGGGCAGTGGTCACAGCCCCAAGCCTGAAGGAGTTTTAGAGGCATTTGGACAACACTCTCAGGCACATGGTGGGATTCTTGGGGGTGTTCTGTGCAGGGCCAGGAGTTGGACTTGGATGATCTTTGTGGGTCCTTTCCAACTCAGGATATTCTATGATTCTTTGATTCTCCTGTAAGATCATTCTGGCTGTGTCGGAGACATCCAGAAATGGTGGGTTACTATTGAATTATGGACTTCTCTGCATCATCTTTGGACATGCCCCTCTCCACAGTTCACAAAGGACCTCCATTGGCTTTGCTCTGAAGTTAAACACCTTAATTAGGTGGAGAAAGGGATCCTCAAGGACTCATTGCTACTCCATGGCTCTCTCCCTGTGGCCAATGCATGGAGTTTTTAAATGTATTTACAGTTTCCTGGGACCTGTCAGTTCCCTCCAACACCAGTCCTTCACAAAATCCCTCTGTAAGACAGGAAAGAGATGTCTTGTGGTGTGAATAACTTCCTTACAGGTATGTAATACACCCATATGTATTTATGTCTCCAACAATGGAATATATGTAAATGCAGCTACTCAACCTACAGCTGCTTAACCCACAGATCTTGCTCTTCTCCACATACTGTAATTTTTCCCTCTTTTCGGATAATAAAACTGCAGTGAACCTTATAACAGCTGTCAAAAAGACGGGTTGAGTTATGCTGAGCTGCCTGGCTTCACTCTAGTCAAACCTACTCGACCACTCAGCCTTTAAATGCAAAAACTACTCCATAGCTATGCAGTTGCCCTGTGTCAGAGGGGATGCTGAATGTAATGATCTTTAAACCAGTACAGGAAAAGGTATCTTTGATCTGTACCTGCAAAACTTATTATTGCTCTTCCATTCTGGATCAGATGAAAGTAAAATAAGCCATATCCTGTATTATAAGTGGAAATGCCTCTTCCTGCTGGAACTAGACAACAAAGCTCTTTGGGATTACTGTCAGCATCAGCAGGCACAGGAGGCAGAGAGAACTCTTTCCCTTGTTGGTCTTTGCTGTTGCATTTGGGGTCTGATTATTTTTTGGTCGTTCATCAAATGTCTCAAAGCAAAGAGTAGTTAAGCTCCTTCCTTCTGTCCCTGCAGAGAAGGGAAGCAGCATCTGCCCCTTTGCAGTGCTCCTCTTCAAAGCAGCTGAATAAATTAGAGATATGATGGTTCAAGGGACAGACTGGGAGCAGCTGGGCATTATGGATTCAGTGGACCGTGCTCCTCTGGTAAAGACAGCAGCCACCATGGGCACCTCTTGGGTTGCAGTGTGGCTTCTCCTGCATTATTTAGTGCATTGTCTTTGCAATCTCTGTGCATGCAGAAATCCTCAGCAAGGGATGTTTCTCCTCCTAAGAGATGCCCTTTCAGTTTTTACTCTTGGAGCACTTGTTTTCAAACAGGCAAATCTTTTACAGCGTTTGTGTTTTAGGTACTTGGTCACTCCACAGACAGAGTATTAACTTGCTGTTGTGTGGAGACCTCTTTTGAGAAGTAAATTTTATTCATCATTTTCTTTAGTTAATTTCCCCACTTCCATGGGGAGAGGAATATCCATGGATAATAATACTAATAAGACTAATAATAACAACAATATCAACGTATCTTGTTACCATTACAAATTAAAATATCTTGTTGCCATTACAAATTAAATAAAATGCTGAAGGGAGTGGAGTTTCAAGGTTTGTTTTGTTTTTTGGGTTTTGAGAGTTTTGGTTTTTTGTTGTTTTTTTTTTAAATGAAGATTTTAATTGCATTTAAGGTAAATTAAATATACTCATTGTCTGATTCCTGAGCTTGTCTCTGAGATTGAAGATTAACAAGTTCATTGTGCTGACAGCGTAGTGGGATGTGCCAAAATCAAGCACCAGCTTGTTGGTTAAAGTGTATTTGGAATTAGGAGGTGGAAGGTAGAACCTTTATTATTTTGCAGCTGAGTAAAGTTCATGCATGGCATGGATTTGTTACATAAGAGGTCTAACACAAAATTTACATTAGAATGCAAATGAGGAAGAGTTTCTTTGACTTTAGAGATTGGGAAGGATCAGATGCAGAAGCCTAACAAGCCATTTGACTTTGGGGATGGGGAGTTATGGGTATATAAATCCCTGAGTTCTTCTTGGGAAGATAATTTAATGAGGTTTGCACGGTGACTGGATGTCAGTTCCAGAATCTTGCCTTCCATTAAGAGGAATTAGGTATGGAAATCTCAGGTTTGAAACTTCTCCTAGTTGTAGAATTCGATGCATTTTGTGGCAAGATTTACTTGATTAAAACATTGGGGATCAGGCTGTGTGCTCCTCAATGTAAACAGTGTGAGAGGATTCAATTCCCAGCTCCCTCTCTTGCAGTGGCAGTGTGGAATACCTCTCTGTGGTAGATATGACCTCTTCCATCTCAAAAGTGATGCAATTGCTCAGCTGGTGCAGTGAGTCCTGGGATCATAAATAACTGAAATGCATTTTGATGAATGAACACAGAAATGGTATCTCAATTTAACTAAGCAGAGTTAATAACAAGTTATTGGATCCAGTTTTGTCTTCATATGGGATTATTTCTCTTTCCTGTGTGGTGCCAAAGCAGTCAATGCCTTCTGTGTGTGTGTCCAACCCTTACCATACATCTGCAGCTAAAACATGTTATCTTCATGGTACACTAAGCTCTCACTTGTAGGTACATTGCATGATATTTAAGTGTAATTGTATTTACTGTGAGGGTGGTGAGGCCCTGGCACAGGTTGCCCAGAGAAGCTGTGGCTGCCCCATCCCTGGAAGTCTCCAGGGCTAGGTTGGATGGGGCTTGGAGCAACCTGGGCTAGTAGAAGGTGTCCCTGCCCATGGCAAGGGGTTGGAATGAGATGGTCTTTAAAGTCCCTTCCAACCCAGCCCATCCTCTGATCCCGTGATCCCAGACAGCTTTCCCAACTGAGCTGTTTGCAAAAAAACACTCAAGCGTGGGGGGAAAAATGCCAACCTTTGTATTGACACCTTAAGAGAGGTCTCAATTTATTTTCAGTCAGGGTTGGGTTTGGTGAAGACTGTTTGAGGACTGGCCTTGCTCCTCAAAAGAGGTGCTGGAAGAGTTGGCGTCTTGAAAGAGATGGTGCTGTCAGTGCTGACAGAGAAGTAGGAAGGAGCTGAAGAGACACGACAGGCTACGGGTCTTGAGGACAGAGGGGCCATAAATAGTCATCCTGACATTTGTTTTAATCAAAGAACTTTCATTCACTGCAAATCCCACCAAGCCTGAGGAAAAAAAAAACACAAAACACAAAGAATGAAACAAAAAAAAGAAAACCCAAACAAACAAAAAAAAACACCAAATAAACCCAAATGAAACAAAACACTGACAAATGAGTCTTTTAAATACAAACGTGGCTCCCTTGTGTCCTCTAAGGGAGAAAAACAGCATTTTCTTCATATCTTTTTCAAGCTTCTTGAGGTATTGAATGAAACTTTGTGGAAAACCAACCCTTTCTGACTGAAAAGATGTGTTTTGGGATAGCTCACAGGCTGAAAATGCTGTGTTGATCTTAAAGAGCTTGAGAACTACTGGACTGAGTGTATAAATGCCATTGGGAAATATTTATCTCTCTTTCCCCTATTTTTTGTGGTCCCAAAATGCAAGTCCAGCAATCCAGTAATGGTTCTGGAATTTAGGGTGTAAAGGAGGGGGAACACCATTCCTGGAAAAGGGATTGGGTTGGCTCCCTGCTTGCCTGTTTCAGTGCTGTAAACCAGCAGTGCCCCTTCCCTCTGCCACTGCCTTCCTGGAGATTCTCTGCCATTATCATAGAGATGATCATTGTAAGTAGATTTGTCCTGCTCAGTTTCAAAATTCACCCCCTGTTTTTACCCATCACCCCCACTGACTCTGCAGGTCTCTGTGCTGACCCCAGGAAGAATCTTTTGGGCAGCTTCTTCCCAGTATTTCCTTCTGTCTTCCACTGCTGGTCAAGACCCAGGACTCGTGTAGCCCTCCTGCCTCCATGTGCTGTGTGTTGTGTTGTCTCAATTGCTCTGCAGGTTGATAAATTTCTCTAAGTGTCTCATTATGCAATTAATTTCAATTGCAATTCCCATCATCTCTTCTCTTCTGCAGGCATGCGACCCAGCAGGAGACTAATAAAACCATCACGACCAGCACCAAAGCCATCAAGCAGCTGTCTGAGATTGTTAGAGGCTCATCCAGGGTATGTGTCAGTCAAGGTGATGTCAGGGGAGAGTGATGGGTCTTATGGAAAGAGGAATGATTAAAAAAAAGGACTAGTAGTGGGTGTTTTAAAGCTGTTAAGCTCCATGTCTTGTTATAACTTCCTCTCCTGTTACACAATAAATGTAGTTTTCACTTTTAAATGATCCAGAGGAAAACAGCTGCAGAAACCAGTCCCTCTCCCAAAACTGGGCCATGTGGAGCTGGAAATCAAGAAGTCAGCAACAAAGCCTTGGGCAGTTAACATTTTTCTCAGGGTGTCACTCAGTTTGGGTGGAAATACCACAGAAATCATCTGACTCCACATAAGTTTGGCATTGGCTGAAGACTCGGTTGTGCAGTGGATGCAGTGGGTGCACGTTGGTTTGGAATTGTGTTGAAGTGTCTGGAAAGGCCAAAGACACGGAATACACCTGGATATGACATTCATTCAGGGCTGTGTGCTAATAAAAAGGCAGGGAATAGATATACACAGACTGTGGCTGGATCAGAGCAGGACTTTGAATTACAATTTCCACAAACCCATTTGTCATATGGGCAGACTGGGCTGTCATCTGTAGGTTCAACTCCTATGGACAGCATTGTCACAGGGTGTGAATGATCCCCATGCCCTGGTCCCCAGTGCAAAGATGGGACAAACAGAAGGTTTCTGACCTTTCTACAAAAACCTTTACACTCCATATATATTCCTGCTGAATTTGACCTGTGGTAGGAATCCTGGGGAAGAACAGGAACACACTGTGGGACCAAACTGATGTGAGAGTTGAGGAGTTTCACCCACATAACACATGATTCTGCAACTGAAATGAAAATAGGGACAATTCTACTTGGTCCTGCTTAGCAGTTTTCTGTTATCTTCTTGCTTCCAGCATCCATATGGTTTCCAAGGCAGGAACTTTTATGAATTGATGTTTTATCCTCACTCACTTCCTGCCATTTTCCAAAGTCCTGTATTACTTCAGCTCTGCACTCACTGCCCTCCCACCTAGAAATGACACTGCTCTAAACACACAACTCATCTCTGTCCTGGTGGGTTTTACAGCCTGGATTTGTGGCACTTGCCAACAGGCAGATGAAGTAAGGATTTGAAAGCTGAATCACCCCAGGCTACTTTTATAACATGTGAAGGACCTTGTGTAATCCAGCCCACCTCAAAAAAATGGAGGGGTGATGGTCTGCTCCAGAGGATGAGGAGGGAAACCTGGAATGGCTGTTTCCATACACAGACATTCCAAAACTTATGCAGGCATCAACCTTAATGCCAGGATAGTTTCTCACATGTTATTTTGATTAGTGATGGACTACAAGGACTTTTATTTTTCCATTTTCTTTCATAATTATACCTGAGCCTGATGAAACAGAAGATACTGCATTGGAAATACAGGGATCTGGGTTTTTTTTGTGCCTATCTCTTGGCTCCATTTTGTGACATAAATTGGGTCCAAAGGGGAGTCAGGCAAGGTCACATTAAACTCAATTATAGTGCCACACAAGAATGTCATTATTTGCCCTTGAAGCCCAAACATTGTCCACTGGGGACTCTCAGGAGAATAGTTTTTACTGTCATGGGAAGAAAAATTGCTAAATTAGAGGAGGAATATTTAAGAGCTGAAGGAAATAGATGCACAAACAATTTCAGTAATATAAGAAATAAACTTGCTGCTCTCTATTGCATTACAAAATATTTTTTTTTCCTCCCTGGTCAATTAATTTGACAAGATTTTATTTTTTTTTAACTCTTCGTTTCTAACACTGTGCAGTTTAAGTAATTAAACCTACAAATTTTGATATAAAGCTTGTAGCCCTTGTCCCTTGTACAGAATAAATAGTTCTGGTGGATATTTGCTGTTGGTCAGTAAGTCCCTCTTGGGAATCTGGGTAGCACTGCAGACTTTCCTCCCATAAAATTACTCACAGCATGAAAAGCCTTCCATTAAATTAGGGCTTTATTAGTCCTTACCAATCCATTTTTCTGTGGTTTGCTTTGCATGCACACACAAAGTATATTTTCTCCATTTCTTCCTTATTTCCCACCAGTCATGCACTTCCAACGAGGTGCACTGTGGGAGTTTCTCTGACTTCCCATGAAGCTCCAAATGCTGCTGGAGCTACTGGAGTCAGGATGCCCAACTGAGCAAATTGATAGTATTTCAGGAGCAGGGATGCTGCTGTAAGTGGATGAGTGTGATACAAGGCAGGAGAGTCATGTAAAATAGCACATGGCTATTTTAGGGCTTCATTCCAAAATAACCTCCAAGGATGTAAATAGACAGGCATATCTGGAATTCCATTTTTGTTTTGGTAGGATGGATGCTGGAGCATGAGATCAGCTCGCCAGGGTGGCAATTTTATCTTATTTTGCATGTGTGACAAACAAGTTTTGTAGATATTTATCTGTGGAATGGGAATGGTGACACTTGGCCTGCATTTAAAAATTGTTTTAAATCTTTAGATGAAGAACTGTGAGACCGGGATATTCTTCTGTGTGTGGAAATACTGCCATTAAAAATCAAAGATGTTTATCCCATCCTTTATTAAGATCTGCTTTTGTATTCTTAAGCAGTTTCCTGAAACAGCTGAAATGGCTGTAAACTGAACCTTTCTGCTCAGTAGCTTCAGTGTAGGTTGGGCTTTGTTTGTCACTTGTATTTTAAGGTGACGTCCCAATTCTTTGCAGTTCCTTCCCCTCTGTAAAACCTGGAGACAGGAGCTCCTGCACATGTGAAATCTGAGGTCCAGGGGCTTCCAGGAGATTTTCCATTGCCTGGCACTGTTTGGGTTTGGTCATTCCACCTGAGAGCAGAGATTTTGACTCACGTTGGATAGTTATGTCAGGCTGACTAGGGTCTTCCTTCCAAGAATTAAAACATAAATTGGAGTCTTGCTGGAACAAGCTGCAGACAGAAGGGTGGTTACATTTGGGCTTTTTGAAAAACATGAAGACAAGTTGGTTTCTGACAATCAGGTGCTGTGCCAGGCAGAAGGAATGTTGTTGTGGCTGATGGACCTCTCCACTCCAGTGAGTCTCCCATTAGCATCAAATCCACCATGGATTATCATCCAAACAAATGACTTTTACAGGAAGATCCATTGGGTTGTTTTCTCCAGTGCTATCCAAGGTGGCATTTTTTTCAGTGCTTTGACAAAAGACCAAAGAATCACTCTCTTAAATTAAAATTTTATTGCACCAGGCAGCCCCAGTGAGACTGAATTTTTTAGGGTACTATTTGCAGCCACATTGTTCATTTGATGTCTTCCACCAGGACAATTTCCTATGGTTGCAGACAGACTCTACTACTTGATTTATCTCTCCAGACCAGCTAACCAGCCTTCTCTTTTCCCAAAACAGCAAGAAAGGCTCCAGCTGGACAGGCTGAAGAACCAGCTGTCGGATGCCATCCAGAGATATGGAGCTGTGCAGAAGGTGAGGGTCCCTCTTGCTTCCACTCTTCCATCTGAGAGTTTGGGAATGGGTTTATTGTGAGTCAGCATGACTCCTGGGAGCCTGGACCATCTCCACAGGGCTGCTTGTGTGTGTTTTCCACCCCCTTTGCTTACTTTGTCAGTCAAGAAATCACAGAATCATAGAAATGTTAAGGTTGTAAAAGCCTTTTGAGAACATCAAGTCCAACCATCACCCCAGCACTATCTAAACCACATCCTGAAGGGCCATATCCACACATTTATGGAACACTTCCAGGGATGGTGTCTCAACCACTTCCCTGGGCAGCCTGTTCCAAAGCTTAACAAGCTTTTCACTGAGGAAATGTTTCCTAATATCCAATCTAAACCTCCCCTGGGACAACTTGAGGTCATTTCCTCTCGTCCTGTAACTTGTTGCATGGGGGAAGAGACCAATCCCCTCACTACACTTTCCTTTCAGGGAATTGTAGAGAGCAATAAGGTCCTCCCTGAGCCTCCTTTTCTCCAGACTAAACACCCCTCTCAGCTCCCTCAGCTCCTCCTCATCAGACTTGTCCTCCAGACCCTTCCCCAGCTCTGTTCCCTTCTCTGGACACACTCCAGCACCTCAATGTCCTTCTTGTCACGAGGAGCCCAGAACGGACACCAGGGTTCAAAGTGTGGCCTCACCAGTGTCGAGTACAGGGGGATGTATCATTACATTGGAGTATTCACATATGTGGGACTGCAGAACAATTCAGCACCAATGGAAAAGAAGAAGGTTTTTTTACCAGCTGTGTGTCTGGTAGGACCTTCAGTGATTCATCTGGCTCAGCCATGGAGTTATTTTTGGCGTGGAGCGATTCCACGGTGCCCTTTACACCTTTTCTGCTCACAGGAAATGTGCAGGCAGCTTTAGATCATTGAAATGTTGCCCCACCTTCTGGCTCTGCTGTGCTGTATGGCTTGGCCAGAAAGTTTCCGAGCACGTCTTGTGGTTTGGATCTGCCACCAAGATCAAGCTGTTTAATAAAACAAACAAAGCCTGAACTCCTGCTCCTTCATTTGCTTCTTGCTCTCCCTCTTTCCCCTGGGGAGGCTCCACTGATGAGCAGATTTGCTTTGCTTTTAAACACTGGAGTAATGACTTAAATTTAGCATCCTCAAAGTGCTTCTCTCCCCGGCAGCAGCAAGTTTGAAGATGTATCAGGATTAATCAAAATACAACCTGGACAAACTCTGATTGCTTTCTTATTTCACTTTAGTGAGTTTGACCAGTGCCTGCAACACATGGGAAGGATATATTGCAATTGTGCAGGTGTAATGAAATTTGGCTGGCAACATGCACTTAATAATGTATCTCTATTAAAAGCATTCTGTACCGATGGATTTCCCCAAACTTGCTGCCTATGCCTGAACAATAAATAAATAGATGCACATAAAATTGCACTTCAACAGCACGTGTATTGTGTAATAACATTGCATTATCTCTAGTGCTGTCTCATATTTTAAATTATTTCTCTGTCTTATTCAAGGAATAGGGGTCTTTAAACGAAATAATTTCATCTGTTAAATGAGAAGTTGGAATGATTTGGTTAAAGAGCTCCACCCCCATATCCACACACATCTTTTTAATGCCTCTTTTTCCTAACATTCACTAGTACAATCCATCAGAACTGTACATATAGGTTTGATTTCTTTTATTTTAAAACCTGTCATCGATTCAGAGGTGCCAAAATTAACCAGTGCAGTTTGTGAATGCCCGGTTGCGTCAGGAAACCAATCTGAGTGGGAAGTTGCTACTTATCCACATCCTGGCTGTCATTTCTCAAATGCCTAATTCAGTTTTGATAACCTTGTCATTCTGGAAGCTTTGAAGACTTTTAATGCCTGTAAGCCCAAACTTTTCAATGCTCCCTTTCTTTTCCTAAATAGTAAGAGCTTTTTTCTATGTCCTTTTCTTTCAAAAGCAGAAGAAATAGCTTTATATGATTCCTCCCCTAAATATTTGGACTGTTTTCTCAGCCATTTTCCTTACTTTTTTTTTTTTTTCCCTTTTTCTTCATTTTAACAGAAAATAGCAGAGAAATCCAAAGCTTTGCTTCCTACTGGGCAGAGAAGCAGCAAACAGGTAAGTTCATGTGCCTTTGTGTTTGACAGCAAGTACAGTGCTAAAAAAAGACTATTTTCTAACCCCACCAGTGATGCTGAAGAGCTTGGTGCTCCTCCACTGCCTACAGTGGAGCCAGTGAGGTGCTGTTCCAATGGATTTGTGTGACATTTTTGGAGGTGGAGGATACAGGACTCAGGAAGAAAGACTTATATAAGACCTGATTAATTATTCTCTGTTTTTCTGTTCTCGTGGGGCTGTTTTTCCATTCTTGATGGGAGGTTTTTTTTTTTTTAACTCAAATTAATCAAAAAGCAGTCCTGTATCCTCTTTCATTGGAAGCTGGGCTTGCATGTTACATGAAATCACATTCCAAGGACAATTCCATAGCAGGAATTGAGAGGACTTTTTATCAAACCTGTCCCCAGTTTTAAGAGAGATCATGTATTCTGTTTTCTTTGCCGACATTGCACTGTGGTTAACTGTTATATCCATATGCAAATAGAGCCTTTTTATTCTCTTTTTACCCATATTAGGAACTTTTACAATTAATAAATACTATATGTAATCAGAATATATACATATATATTCTAATTATTATATCCGTATGCATACATGCTTTGATTACTCCATATATGGTACATATGTTTATTTTCATATGTATATATATATATAAAATATAATTAAATGCATATGTGCCTGTGAACATATGCAGATTAGGAAGAGTGTAAAGATATGCATATGTAAGTATATATGTAAATATATGCACATGTGCATAGTCTTTCACAAATAGTAATGCAAAATACTATATATATAATATGGGGGTGTGTATAAGAAATCTCCACAGATTTCCAAGAGAGGTTTGATGTCAGGAGATCACTTGGTGGCAATAAAAATCCAACAGGGTTGGTCTCTTGAATCCTACACGTTGAAAACTTGTAGGTATTTATAACTGATCTTGTGCCACTGAAAAGCAGAATTCTATGCCTTATTTCAGTGATTATTTCTGGTATTCTTAATACTCTTTTCTTTTAAGGCACAGTCAGCAAATTTCTGCTTTCCTAATGAATTGTCATTCCCTGCCTTGTGCCACCTGGTTTTCTATGTCCTTCTGAAAGTATATAAGAAATAGTTGTAGTTTGTAATACTGATGCTTCTCTGTAAAAAAGCGTGTAATGATGCCACCAAAAGGGCAAGTCAATGGACCAAAACTTTATTATTAACTGGATTTCAAACAATTACAATTCTGCCTTGGAGCTTGTTGTTGCTTAGTTGGCTTTAGGTGTCAGTGAAATGAAACTAAGGCACCAAAGCACTGATGAATTCCTTTATCCTGGTCTCACCACCCTCTTTGGAGAGGCTGTCCACAGATGTCACTTTTCAGCTGTGAGTTTGTAAAAACTATACAGCTTATTTTTGTCCACCAGTGGCTGATCTGTGATGAACATGGTCAAAAATATCACATCCTTTATGGTCAAATCCAAAGTACATGGAATATTTACTGAGTTTGATGGTTGAGCTCAGAAACGAGGGGAGTCATTTTGTGCAAATGAGCCATGATTTATTTTCATGCTGTATTGCATCACTTCTTGGGCTTTTAACCAACTTTGGTAGACTACTGCTGGTGGAGTGGATTGCAGAGGAGGGAACAGCTCTGGTCTTGCCTGGACTACCATGTGGTTTCGTGGCCATGGCTATTCCATAGGATTTGGGACACTGCTGGCCATTAACAAGTGCAAATAGGATGAAGAGTGTTAATTAGTGCATGGCTGTTGGCACTCGGAGCAAGTCTGGATGAAATCAACTTTTTTGAAGATATTGAAATAGTTGATGACTCCAAAAAACAACCTTCTGTAGGAGTGAACAGAGTTTTAATAGGGGCAAGAAATTCTCGAATCTTGAGGCAAGTAATGGTGGGGTTGGAAGAAAAGGGAGGCTGGAGGAAGAACAGGACACACAAACCTCTTTGCATTAAACTATATATGAATCCAACCTTTAGGAGACTGCAGCAGTAACGATCTGATGTGGGACAAGCAGCACCAGCAGAGATTGTGTCACTTGCTGGGGGTTTTTGGTGGAAAAAGGAGGTTGTAATATAACCATGGTGAGATGGCTCTGACTCAGAAATAGGCTTGATCACCCCCAAGAGCACATACTTTTCATGCGGTGACACTCACTTGGTCTGGGGACACAAGAGTTTTCCTTCAAACTGCTTGAAAAGGATGAAAATTAATTCACATCTGCTTCAGCTTCCCTGTATGTTTGCAGCTTCACATCTTCTCCTCTTCCTCCTTCAAACACAAAAAAGAGAGAAGCTAAAGGTACTAAACCTCCTAAAGGCAACGCAGTGGTGTTTGGGTTTTGCTTATTATTTTTACAGCTTCAGATTGGTCAGGACATGGGAAATTATAGTTCCCACAGGAACTGTATCCTGACCACTGTGTGCATATATTGGGGCAGTAATGCAAAATTCTACATATGTTCAGGGGACCTGATTTATGGTTCCTGTGAAACCACATAGTGACTTGGTGCAGAGCCAGTCTTCATTCAAACACTGCTTGCCTGCAGGGCTTTGTTCTGTTTTATTTATACTTTAATTTATTGCAGCAAATTGTAAGAGGTCTGAAGAATGCTTGTTTTTAATAGATGCATGTCCCTGTAGTTTCTCTTTCCCATTGGTTAGTGGGAAAGATAAGATGTTTGGTAACACAAACCCTAATAATTTCTGTTTAGGGAGTAATTGATTCCCAAGACCCACATAACAGGTAAAAATTGCCAAGTGAAGCTCTGGGAAAATTAGTTTCCTGCCCATTGTGGTTTGCTGTAAGTACTCTTTAATTGAGTTTATTTGTTTATAAAAGCAAAATAAGAGCATTGATCCAAAATTCCTTGAAGCCTGAAGTTATATAAATTCTTAATCAAATATGTGTTTGTAGGAATGTGTTTGTGTGTAGACAAATCGATGAAGTTCTGTGCGTGCATATATTGAAAGACACAACTTTTTACTACACTAAATGATCATTGTTGAGCGTGCCTCGTGGCAACTATTAAAACCAAAAAAAGTTCTTTCCCTTGAATCTGTGAAAATAATTTTAAATATTCACCCACTGGCCAAAATGAGACCTCAGAAGGCTCATTAAGGGAGTGCACAGGGGAATCCTGGAAAGTAGCTTTCAATTTAGAGGAATTGCTGGTGCAGCAAAGAGAAGAGACTGTGTTTGGTGATGTGGCCACCTCTGCTTCCTGATTTGGTGTGGAGCAGATGTGCTTCAAGGGCCACTTCTCCCCCTGAACACCCCATGGTGCAGATTAATTGTCCCTCCTTCCAGGCAGAGTGCACTGTAGGAGAGGGAATGTTTTGGGTGTCCCCTGGAGCCTGGGATGGTGTGGTCAGGGGTAGGAGAGGCTGGACAGCTGAGCAGACATGTCCTCTTGGGTGAAATCTACCCCACAGTGCAACAATTGGATATAATATAATAAGGTAATGCTCTTAATAGCACAGAATAGATTATCCATACTAAACTAATAAATGATAGCCTGTGGAAAATCCACAACGTAGCCAATAATCTCCCTGAGCACAGGAGATGAAAAGAATCCTTCTTTTAAATTCTTACTTTCATTCTTTATAATTACTGTGCATCCAACATCATCTGCTTCTGATAGCAAGAACCTGTTATTGTGCCCGTGGCTGAATAAGTTCCAGTGATATTAAACCCAGGGGCAGGCAAAGCTGACAAGCTGAGGCCTCCTGAGGATTTGTCCCTGGAAGTTCCTTGCAAGAATGGCCAAGTTTCTTCATCCTTAAGACATCTGTGACATGTCTTTGGGCCACTTCCACCCTTCCTCGATCCTCACTGACCACACTAAGCCATCTGCTTTAGTCATCTGAGCAACCAGGTCTAGGGGAAGGTGTCCCTGCCCATGGCAAGGGGTTGGAACCAAATGATCATTCAGGTCCCTCCTAACCCAAATAATTCTGTGATACCATAAAATTCTGTCTTCTCAGCTAATGAGGAGGAACGTGGGCTCTCTCACCATGTAGATCAAGGGAGTGGGAGGAGGGGAAGCACAACTCTGTTTTATCTGAGGAATGAGTTCTAAAACAAAAACCACATCAAAAATCTGAACAGACCTTTTTTTTTCTTTTTTTTTTTTTTTTTTTTAATTTTAGAAAACTTTCCTAGCAATATTTAGAAATTAAAATTATAGTAATTGTCATAGTGTAATGTCATTCCTCTTCATTTCCTGCTGCTCATGGGGAGAGGGAAAGATAATTACTGCTCTGGAACACGACAGTTGCCAAAAAGATGCCTTTGTTTCTTATTCCATAAGCCTACTTGACCCATCTCTCATAGGTCAGTAAATTATGTTTCTTAGGAGCACAAAGATGGATAATAGACCTTTATTTGCATATACAAGCTTTTTTTTCTCTTGACTGCATCAATTTATTCTTGCTTTAAATGGACTTCCTTCTCACAGGAAGCATCATTTCTTTCTTTTCATCCTGTGTTTATGAAGTTGTTCTTTTTGTGTGATTAGAGTAAAATTCTCATTTTGGGGGCAGCAAGATCCAATCCTTGCCTTTATGGGAGAATAATTTTTTGGCAATAATATCTGCATAAACTGCATATATGTATGTGTGTGTGGAATGACTTTAGTTATTTGGGCTTCTATTTTTACCAGGTCCTTATGATGGTAGAAGCTGTATAAGCACAGCTACTACATTGTGCCACCCTGAGGATCTCACAGGCTCAGCAAACACCAACAGGCTATTTTGAACACTAATTAACAATTAGTTTGTAATGCAGTAGGTGCTCCTCATGCTGGAAGTCCAAAGATATTTGAAACTGGCTTCAAAATTTGTGAGAGGTTGTGCTGTGTGTTTTCCTGAAGGGCCAAATTTAATTTCTCACAATCAAAATACAGCTTTTGCCCCGACAAATGGAGCTTTTTATTTACACATTTATCTTATTGACTCTAACATCTTATCTTAGAGCTCATCCTAGTTCCTAATGTTCCAGACTGGCTGCTGTATCTTAGGAAATCAAGCCTTAGCTTTGGTGATAATTTATCTTGCATGTGTGGTAGTAATTGCTGTGTCTTTTCAAGGTCATTTGGGATACAGCTACTCCTGTAAAAAGTGTTATTTCAATAATGTCAACTTTGTTTTAAATGACTGTGCATCCATTAAAAGCCATATTGTAATCAACCCACTCCCCTGTTCCCAGGGCTGTCAATACTGAGCATTTAAATCACACGGTTATTTTTTCTTGACTTTACTTAAGTGTGGGCTTTTGTTTGGTTTTTGATTTTTTTTTGATTTTTTTTTTTGAGGCAGTCATTAAAGCAATTCTCTTAAGAAAATTTAAATATTTTCTTTTTTTTCTCTGCCCGTTTGGTGGTAGAGAAATGGATTCTAATAAAGGGATTTCATAAGTGGATGGAAATAGACTCACGCCTAATTTTTTCATTTGTTCCCTATATTTTCAAGGGAGGTGGGATTTATTCTGAATGTCTCAAAGTTTTGTTCTTGCACTGCTTCCAGTATGTCTGGGAAGGGAAGGTCTTTTCTTCTCAGCATGCCCACGATCTTGAAAAAAAGATTTCAGTGGGCTTTGTAGGCACAGAACTTCACTAACTAACCATTAAACTCCCTTTTTGCCAGGGAGGCAGCATTTTGTGACTGTAAAAGATAAAATGAAGAATTCTCCATCCTTGAGGGAAATAAAACCTGCACCACAGACCTTGGGAAAATATCAGCATTCCTGATGCTGCTGGTGAGAAGGTTTTATGGGATGTGAGAAGTGCTCAGGGCTTCAGTGTTGCCTGTAAAAACATTAAAGAAACACCCCAAATCCTACTATGTCTTTAGAGCAGATAATTAGTGAGGGATAGCAGTGTGAGCTTCCAAAACATTCCAATCTCCTTATTCTACGAAAGAAGAAGAAGAAAAGCCCAAATGTATATTAAAGATGAAATGTATATAACCAGGTTTCGGGAGAATTCCTGAAGTGCCCAAACAACTTGAGCATTGTGGATTTTCCTAAGCAATCCCCTTTGGAGTGCCTGGCATGGGATCAGCCCCCTTTTCTTGCCCTTGTGTGCTGATGAAAGTGGAAAGTGCAGCTGCCTCTACCAGTGCTCAGCCAAAGGACTCGCTGTTCACTCGCTGGCTTTTTGGTTAGTTAAGGTGGTTTTTTTCTTCTCAGTTTGTTTGTTTCACTGTGAGGTTTTTCCTTAATTTTGTGTGGATTTTTCCTCTTGTTTGAGTGAGAAAGGACAGAGGTTTTTTGTGTGGGCAGAGGATGAAGGCGAGGGAAGGGTTCCTTTTGTCTGGAGCCTCCTCCACAGCAGCTCTGATGCCTCTCTCCTGTACCCCAGCTCTGAGTCACTGCCGGAGCCCTCACACAATCCTAAGGGTTGTTTTGTCTGGGAATGAGCCGATCTCACCACCCAGCCCTGCCACCCCTTGCTTTTGCACTCCCAGATTCTGGGAGACAATTCCTCTCGCCCCACTGGGAGGGCTGTGCATGGGAAATGGTGACACCGGGGTGCTCTGGAGGCGTTTGAGGTCACTGGACCAAAGGCTGTCATGAGGGTACCTTGCTAATGGGAGAGAGCACTTTCCCAGAGAGCAAATCTATATTGAGCCCAGGGGCTTGGGCAGATAACTCAGCTGGTGCCCACACTGTTATTCTTCCAGAGCTGGAGACAGCAAATACCTTTCCCCAGGGCTTGTAGTGTTTGCCTCAGTCCTTGCTGAGCTGCTGTCTCATGGAATCACAGGATGGTTTGGGTGGGAAGGGACATTAAAGATTATCTGTTTCCAACCCCCTGCCATGGCCAGGGACACCTTCCACTAGCCCAGGTTGCTCCAAGCCCCATCCAACCTGGCCTTGGACACTTCCAGGGATGGGG
>JAWWTY010000077.1:148504016-148562749 GCA_035222235.1 Margarornis squamiger | reverse complement strand
CTAGCCCAGGTTGCTCCAAGCCCCATCCAACCTGACCTTGGACACTTCCAGGGATGGGGCAGCCACAGCTTCTCTGGGCAACTTGTGCCAGGGTCTCACCACCCTCACAGGGAAGAATTTCTTCCCAGTATCTAACCTAGATCTACCCTCCTTCACCTTAAAGTATTCCTCCTTGTCCTGCCACTCCTTGCCTTTGCAAAAAATCCCTCCCCAGGCTTCCTGTAGGGCCCCTTTAGGTACTGCCAGCTGCTAAATTTAAGTGATATTGCAAGTGCTCATTTCTTCTTGCCAAATCGGGGTCATTCTTGGAGAGAATTTTTGTGCCTGTAAGGATGGGAAAAGCATTTTTCACCTGTTGCACAAGACCCAGACATGGCCTCCATGAGTTCTGAATCCTCTTTTCTCCCCTGAACTGCTTTTTACGCAGGGAGTGTGGGCAGTTCATGGTTTCAGTCAGCACTGCTGGCACAGACTTGTATATCCATAAATATATAACTGTAGATATCTACATCTCCATCAACAGGAATAAATAAAAATGAAAAATGAAATTAAATATAAATACAGTGACATTTGTGGCTGGTTGGACAGAGACTCACCTTGCTGGGAGAGCTTTGTCCTTGGCTGCAGCTTTTGTGGGCAGGGAGGGTCACCTCTGGCAGCACTGTCAGAGCTGTCTGACAGCACTGTAAGAGGAGAGCAAACACAGGCCAGCATCCCAGAGCTGAGCAAATGTAGGCTGGGTCTGCAGGACGTGTGTGGCTGAGATGGCAGCACTATAATTATAAAAAATTAATAAAAAGCTTGAATTTTGTTCTCAGGGCTTGTCTTCACTGTATATCCCCCTTCCCCCTTAATTTTTTTTTTTTTTTCAGAAGCATAATGATATAAAGAGTGTTACTGCCCACTGCAAGTGGTTTGTGCTGGTGTGAGGGGGATGCTCATAGGACCCCTCCCACCTCCCCTCCTTCAAGCCCACATTCCAGAAGTTGCATGGCGAGAGTCTAAATTGACTTTTGTCCTGGCAAAGATCACGCTGCAACTGGAGTAACAAATGTGAAACCTTACTGAGTGTGTCACCTTGCTCCAAAGTGAATGCAGTGTTATTTAATACATTTAAACCCCCCCCTCCCTGTGGAGATGGATTATTGAAAGGAAGGAAATTCTATTCTTCTGACCCCACTTCGATGGCTGCATTTTTCACATGATTAAATGGGGACGGCAGTGGTATTTTCCCATGAAAAAAAGTTTGGAAATAAGTTAACTCTTGCTTCACCAGGGTGAGGACAGAAGTAATATTTAGTGATCTAAGACCCATCTTATTTGTTTTCAGGGTTTAGATAGTCAATGTCATATCCACCATAAAATTTAAAGACATTTAATCCCTTTCACTCCTGTGTAGAGGGGAGTGTTGTTACCTCCCCTGCTCTGTATATCACCTATGAAATCATAGAATCATGGAATGGTTTGAGTTGGGAAGGGCCTGAAAGATCATCCAGTCCCACCCCCTGCCATGGACAGGGACACCTTCCACTAGACCAGGATACTCCAAGCCCCATCCACCATGCCCTTGGACACTTCCAGGGATGGAGCAGCCACAGCTTCTCTGGGCAACCTGTGCCAGGGCCTCACCACTCTCATAGTAACACTTTTTTCCCCTAATATCCAATCTAACCCCACTCTCCTTCAATTTGAAGCCATTCCCCCTTGTCCTGTCATTCCATGCTCTTTTAAATTGTCCCTCTCAATCTTTCCTGTCAGCTCCCTTCAGGAGCTTTTTCACATACCAGCCCCAAAATCAACCTGGCACAGTAAGGCGGACTTGCTGCCTCAGACTCT
This sequence comes from Margarornis squamiger, assembly GCA_035222235.1. NCBI lineage: Eukaryota > Metazoa > Chordata > Aves > Passeriformes > Furnariidae > Margarornis > Margarornis squamiger. Next base: position 148,560,913 of record JAWWTY010000077.1, on the reverse strand, counting down.
TTCAATTGGTCCCAATTACTCCTGATTTAATGAAAACACAAAGACACAAATCATCACACTTACATTTTTGATTCTTTATTCTGTTGCTTCGTTCTGGAGCCCAGCTGAAAATTGTAATTCAGGTTTGTGTTGGTTTTGCCAAATTAAAGTTCTGCTGATTTTTCCAGTTTGTTACAGAGTTTCATCTTCACTTTTAATGGTAACCCAGGATTTTGAAATACCTATGGAGTCAAATCATAAAGCTGGACATATATCAGAGGAGTAATTTATATATATTTTCTTTATGAAGTACAGCAGGATCTGTAAGATAAAGCATGTGCTGCAGATAACGTTTCAAGTAGTTATTTTTGAGCTGATAGCAACAGTCTATGTGATAAATAAAATAAATGTGCTCAGCCAAACACAGGCAGAGGTTCTCCATTGTAACTCTCACAAACTTGTCAGTTTGAGAAGGTGCCTGTGTAGAAAGTAATTCCCTTAAGAGACTTTTTCATCCCATTGTCCCAAATCTGAAATGAGATGGAGGTTCACAGCCTACACTGTGGGCAAACCCCGATGAAAATTCCCAGGATATGCTTCCATAGATGAGACTGGAATGGATTTGGACTTGCTGATCCTTATGAGTCCTCTCTAACTTGAGTTATTCTATGATTTCTGTGAATGAAAAGACTGAGCCACGAGTGTTGCTCATCACTGCTACTGTCAGGAGCAAATCAACGTTGTGTGCCTGGTACCTGCTTAGCATCCCCCTTGTCCCTGTTCATCCCTGTGAAGTGCTAATGAATCCTGGGGGAAGTGATGCAGCCAAACCCTCACAGACATTCTCCTCCTGTGGGTGTTCACATGGGCACTTTGTCATTTTGGCAGCAAGATGACAGGACTGCATCTGACTGATTCCCCTGCAGTGAAACACAGCAAAGCTTTGCATTGCTCCCTTCATTAATCCCCTTTAATTAGAGCTGTGATACCCTGGGATGACCATTAGGCAGTTGGTCACTCCAATGAGACTTGCATCAAGTGGGTTTGGTGCAAGAGGACTTTGTCCCTGCTCCCTAAATCAGTTAAGGCCTCAATCTCAGCTTTGTCTCTCTGCTCAACTTCAGTATTGTCTTCTCCAGATGCTGGAAGGGAGCTGGGAATGGTAGAGCAAGGAAGTTTTTACCTCATGGAAAATGAAAGTTGATCTTTTGCCCCTCTTTGTGCAACTTCCCAAAGCCAAACTCTCACCATGGACTGGAGGTTCCTGACATACTCCTTGGCATAGAGATCAAGTCATGGAAAAACCTGTCATGGATATACGGAGAAACTGAATGAAAATGGGACAAAAATGTTTGTTTTCATGAACCCCTGGGTCCATGGGGCAAGGCTGAAGATCCTGCTTCCAATCTGGGCAAGCCCTGGATTTGTTGTGAGTTATGGTTTGTACACGCCACTGGGAAGGAATGAAAAGCTTTCATATTTTATTTTCTGCCTTCACTCAGCCTGGGAAGCTCCTGAATGGTGATAAAACTGTAGAGATGGTTCCTAGAATTTTAACTCAATATTTCTCTTGTCACAAATTGAGTCTCTTCAAGTGCAGTGTTTCCTGCTTTAGAAGGATTTTCACTCCTCCTTCCCTTTCTCCTTCCAATTCCTTTTCCCCTTCCCCTTTCTGTATGGGGTTACATTTGCATGAAGAGCTCAGCAATGACGTGCTGAGAAACACAGATGATTGCTCTAAGAAAAAAAGAAACCCAACAACCCAGCAAACAAAAATAAAAATCCAAGCATCTGCTTGCAATCAGAACTGATTTCTGGGGAGAGTGGAAGGTGTTTTCTCCCTTTCTGTGCCCAGCAGTTTGTAATTGGTTAGATGATTTAAGGAAAGAGAATGGGAATGTGGCTTTTATGTGCAGCAGGACATAGTGACCTCTTCTGGAAGCTGAACCTCGGGAAGTTTGATGGCCCTATGGTGGGAGCTGCTTCGTTGACCCCTGTATTTAAACATGATTAAAAGCACCACTGAAGAGCCAGGCACAGAGAAAAAAAAAACCAAAAACACCTTTTACAGCAGTTGTTGGGGGTAGGGTGAGGGAAGCTGTGGATGCTGCACACTTTGGAGTGCCATCTGCTGGCACAGAACTCAGTCGGATACAGGAGCCTTGTTTTATAGTGCTCAGATAAAAACCATGTCAGAGAAGCCTTGATGGATCACTGAGATGAGGAGAAACTCTGTAAAGAGCCAGGGTGAACTAGGATGTTTTATTCTCTTGAAGAGAGTCCCTTACTCAGTTGTGGAAACCTGCTCCATGTCCCCTCTCTGTACAAGGTAGAACATACATATTAAATAGAATTTAAATAAGTAAATGTTATTAAATAATTAATGATTTGTTTATATATATATATAGGTTCCCAAGGAGGAGAAATTTGATCTTTAGGTCACATTGCTGGGAAGCATCAGGGAGTTTGCTTTAGTGGAGCCCACAGATTATGCAGGTTCACTGTCCACCCAGTTCACATCACTTTGGCACCCCAAAGGTGGGTGTAGGTCTTATCCTCCAGTGCATCTTGCTTAGGCCCAGCAGGGTCTGGCAGGGCCAGGAGTGTATCTGATATGTGACAGAGGGTGACATGGTGACATATCCCTGGTGCAGCACAGGGTGCTGTTAATCTGCTACTTATGAGTTTAAAAGGTTCAAAATTATTTAAATGAGCAGGAAACCTCAGCCCATCTCTGTGAGAACAGGTAATAGTGATGTGAAATTCACGTGCTGGGCACCTGCCTGCCTGCTCAGACTGGGAAAAACGGGGCATGAGGAGGTGTTTGGCAGAAAAGCAAAAAGGGGAAAGGGCTTTTTATTTATGGATAACCATATTTTTTTTGTTTAAAAAACTCTGAGGTCTGATTTTTTTTCTTTTGTTTTTATATGTTTTGTCCCTCATAGCTCTCATTTTACAAAGACACATTTGCACGTGGACATCATTTGAGTTCTTGTCCTACACCAATCCTGCTTATTTTGAGATGTATTTTGTTTTCAGCTCAATAATATACAACATTATATAAGCTTTTCCTCCTCCTAGTACTGCTTGTTGCTTCCAAGCCTACAGGCATTGACCCCTTGTAGACACTTGAGTTCACACAAAATCTCTTTAATTACCCTTTTGCCTCCTTGACTCTCCCCTTCTGCCCTCTTGGCTCTCATAGCTCACCAGTGATGCTTTTTCCCCTTCTAAGGTGTGAACAGCCAGAAAACATTGCAGAATATAAACCGGCCACCAAAACAAAATGACAGGTTTGAAAAAGTGTGGTTTGGAGGTTTGTGGGCTATTTTTGGAACTGCTTTATTAGGCTTCTTTGTTTACGAACTGGTGATCGTATGGAAGACTTGGTGTGAAATAGGAAATGAGTTGGGAAACCTTCCAATGCTGAATTTTAGGAGATATCCCTGAGATCACAAACATTTGCAACTGAGATAGTTCAGCTATATAAGGGGAAGAACCCATCCCCATTTGTGGTGGGGCAACCATGGTTGCCACCAAAACTCCTCTGTCTTTCCCCTCACCTGGACAGGGAGGAGAAAATACAATGAAAGGCTTGTGGGTCAAGATAAAGACAGGGAGAAGTCACTCAGCAATTACTGTCACAGGCAAAACGAACTCCACTTGGGGAAATTAATTTATTACTAATAAGATCAGAGAAGAATAATAAGAAATAAACCCAAATCTTAAAACATCTTTCTCCCACCCCTCTGTTCTTCCTAAGCTCAACTTCACTCCTGAATTCTCTACCTCCTCCCCTCCAGCACTGCAGGGGGATGGGAAATGGGACCTGTGGTCAGTTCATCACATGTTGTCTCTGATGCTCCTTCCTCCTCACACTGGTCCCCTGCTCCAGTGTGGGTCCTTCCCATGGGGCACCTTCCTTCAGGAACAGGCTGCTCTGCCACAGGTCCCCTGCAGGGTCACCAGTCCTGCCAGCAAACCTGCTCCAGTGTGGGCTTCTCACAGGGTCCCAGCCTCCTTTGGGATCCCCCTTCTACAATGTGGGGTCCCTCAGGGGCTGCAGGTGGGTCTCTGCTCCCCCATGGACCTCACCATGTGCTGCACCATGAGCTGCAGGGGTATCTCTGCTCCAGCACCTGGAGCACCTCCTGCCCCTCCTTCTCCACTGACCTGGGTGTCTGCAGAGTTGTTTCCCTCACATATTCTCACTCTTTTCCAATGGCTGCTCTTGTGCAGTATTTTTCTTAAGTGTGTTATCCCAGAGGTGCTCCCACTGATGGGCTCAGCCTTGGCCAGTGATACATCTGCCTTGGAGCCACTGGCATTGACTCTGTCAGGCATGGGGGAAAACTTCTGGAAGCTTCTCACCCCTGTAGCCCTCCATCTACCAAAACTGTGCCATACAAACCCAATACACCATTTTACAGAAAAGGCAGAGGCAGGATGGAGATTGTAGGTCATGCAGCAAGTTATACTGAGCTCAGCAGATTTGGCTTTGTCACTGCTGTAAAGACAAAGTGTTTGTTCCCAGAGGAACCCATGTCATGGGATTATCTGCTTTGTTATATTCTTTGGGGGTTTATTTGATTTTTCATCATTCTCAGAGGAAATGGAGATTGGTAGGTCTGGGTGTGTTTATAAAGAGGAATGGATTGAGTAGCTGTCAAATGCAAGGACTTTTTACATGGAAAGGATCTGCAGCATTGATGTTTCATGGGTTTGTTTATCCACTGTTTAACATGGAATATTAGGTAGGGGATTCAGAGTAGACCTGGCAAGTGAAGTCAGACACTTTTGGGTAACCCCTCAGTGAGGCTCAAATCTCCTGTCTCTGAGAGCAGAGGAACAACCAGGCCATGATGTCTTCACGGTGTGGGGATTTGAAGAACATCCTGTTCCTTTCAGAAGGGTTGATTTGAGTCTGGCCTTTCTTACAGAGCAGAAAGATGGAAGGGAGAATGAAAGTCTTTCAGTGAGATTCATTGCATATGACTTCCTCTTCATGAAAGTCATGCAGTCATTGCAGACTGACAGGAACTCATTTTGCAAAAGGAGTGATGTGCCGGATTTCTCTCTTCATTTCCCGGAGTTTCTACGGAAAAGCCGAGGAACGAGTGAGGTATTTCATATTTATCCACATCATTGCATTTAACACCTCCCAGCTTTCCTTTTGATATCCTCTGTTAATTCCCAGCATCACAGCAGGAAACAAATCAATCTTCTCGTTCCCTGCCGCAAATATTTGGGGATAAGGTTACTGATAAGCTCTAAATTAGCTTTCATAGTTTCAGAATGCAAAGTTATAGATGAACTTCCTTTACATACCATGGCAACTGGCTCCTCTTGGCAGGTTGTTCCACTACGTATGATAAAGATGACTTTGGCTTCATTTCAGGACAAGTGATGTGAGAAGACCGCTTGTCTGCAATATCTTTTCCATCAAGAAAATTCCTTGCACTGTGATTCACTCATGCCATATGGGGAGGAATTAAATTCTGGGTGAGATGCATGAAGGAAACCCCACAGGAGGAGAAATGATTTGACAGCTGATCCATAGAGCTCTTTCAGCCACCTCTAAAGAAAACGCTGTGATGTCAGTATCAGTTTCATTACACATCTGGGCTTGACTCATCTGCTACAGTAAAAGAAGAAAGAAACCCAAAGAAATAATTAAAGTTCATTATTGCATGTATATGAAATAGCATTATTAAAGTATCTACCTCACATTTATTTATAACCCTTCTTCCTGACAGAGCCTGACATGTTTCGCAAACACCACTGAATGATTATATATTCTTTGCCCGAAATCTGAGGACGTTGCTCTGCATTCTATTCATCACTTGCTCAGTCAAAATTTATGTTCCTGCACAATCTGTACGTTTTCTGAGATCTCTATGTGTAGGTACATTACTCATGAGACCTACCAGGTGTATTTTAAATAAGTTGGGGTGGAAGGGCTCAAATTTCTTTCTGAGAAAGTCAAATTCCTCTGAAGAGTGTGGGACTGGGCACTGTTGCTGCATGACAAGGTGAGGGTGGAGGAGAGTACCCCCCTCCTCACTACAATCCAATAGTCATGTTTCGTTTGGCAGGATGGAGTTATCAATGATGACACTTCTCCAGGACAACTGAGCTAGGTTAACTCCTCCTGGAAAAATTCCTGCAACTTCAGGATGTATGCAATGCTCAGAAACTTTTGTAAAGCTCAGCCAAGTGTAGTTTCTATTTTTTGACCAGGAGAGTGATTTTTCCTCTGTACTCAGCCCTGGTGAGGCTGCACCTTGAGTCCTGCATCCAATTCTGGGCCCTTCACTGCAAGAAAGACATTGAGGTGCTGGGGCTTGCCCAGAGAAGGCAGGGGAGCTGAGGAAGGGTCTGGAGCACAAGTCTGATGAGGAGCAGCTGTGGCGGGGGGGGCTCAGCCTGGAGAAAAGGAGACTCAGGGGAGACCTTCTCACTCTCTACAACTCCCTGGAAGGAAGTTGTAGCCAGGTGGGGTTCAGTCCTTTCTCCACACAACCAGTGACAGGACAAGAGGACTTGGCCTCAAGCTGCACCAGGGGAGGTTCAGGTTGGACATCAGGAAGAATTTCCTCGTGGAAAGAGTGGTTAAGCTTTGGAATGAACTGCCCGTGGAGGTGGTGGAGTCACCATCCCTTGAGGTGTTCAAGAAGCAAATGGACATGGCACTGAGTGCTCTGGTCTGGTTGACAAGGTGGAGACTGGTCAAATGTTGGACTCAAAGGTCTTGGAGGTCTTTTCCAACTGAAATGATTCTGTGATTCTGACAAAACTAAAGCCCGTGTCAGTGTCCTTGGGAGACTGGCCCAGGACATACCTCAAGGGCTTGTCTCTCAGTTATGATCACACTGGTCTCACCCCCATCAGTTTGCCAAATGAGACCTGGAAAGAGATAGATAGAAGAAGTTTGGATTAGCTGTGTGGCTTTGGTCTATTAGCACAGCTGTGTTTGAGCTGAGCAGCAGTGGGGGGACCAGCAAGGGCGGTGGAACCAAATAGAAAGACTCCAGCAGAAAGGTAATGTAAACTCATCAGGGACTTTAAAATGCTGAACCAGATGGATGCTCCTTTGCTGATGGAAAGTGTCACCTCCCTCAGCAGGCAGTGCCAGTGGTTCATGGAGAGCTTCCCATGGAGAAAGTCAGTGTGTAGCCTAACAATTATGATAAAATATGCAGTGTTGTTGTGGACTCAGTCACCTTCCACAGCTTGGTATGGAAAATATGTGTCCAACACTAACTGTGCCAACTATTTCTTCACTCAGTCTAATCTCAGATAAGTACAGAGTTTAATATTTATCTGGAAGAAAAGTTCTTTCTAGTGATTTTTCTTTACCCATTTTTATCTCTGTGCCATTTTTATCTCAGCCCCCTGTGGCAAGAAAGTTTCTTTCCGAAAACGTGGAGAGAATGTTGGTTTATCTTCAGAAATTAGTGTCAAATACTTCTCCAAGAGAGGAGAGAGATTTTTGTCTATAAAAGGGATTTCCTGCTCCCTTGTAGTTGGTTTGTGTATGGTAAGGAAGGAGCAACAACAGCAATGTGTAGGCTTCCATAATGGATGGTCTTGGAATGATTCTCTGCCTTCCTCCTCCCATCCTTCCTTCTGAAATATGTCAGCACTGGTGAGGGTTTCAGTCCGTGTGAGGAAGATCTTCAGAGGGTCCTATCCCAGGCTCTGTCATACCTGAGTGGGAGACCTGTGCAATCTGAGATTTTGGAAGGAACCTGGATCTGCCTATGGCTTCGTTTCAATTCACTTCCATGGTTTTTTAGCTCTCTGTCCCTCTCTCCCCTTTCCTGAACATCTTTCGTGTTTTTCATTCATTCCTGCTGGTCCCTGCTCTCATTTGCTTAGTTGTCCATCTTCCTTCGTCACTGCCTCTCATTTCCCCCCATATTTCCTTCATGACATTCCCCTCTGTTGAATTCTTGACAAAGAATTTGAGAGTAAATAGCACTGAAACCATTTCCTTGTGACGTCTCCCCCTTTTATAGTGCGTGATATGATCAGTTACATTTCTGCCCATAACCATAGGATTAATATTTAAATTGTACTTATTGACATAATGATACCTATTGTGAGACTAACAATATAAATATGCTTGAGGAGCAGCTAGAAAAACAAGATAAGAGTGTCTCAAAGCCCAGGGGACGTACACAAGGTGGAGAGTAATAGGGAACATTATGTATTTTGCTCATCAACAATTTTTCAATGAAAGAGGATTTAAAAACTGCAGCAGTTTTCAGCATATTAAGTATGTGGTGCTGAGGCTAATTGGGATTAGCTTGTGTAGTTACCTCATATTGTGGCAAACTACCTAAAACTCAGGCTTAGTTTGTGAAGCTCCTCACCTCAGTGGAGCCTGTGGAAGTGCAGATATTGCTCTCTTTGTACTTGAAAATTTGAAGAGATGAAGATTTGAAAGTGTGGGAGTTTGAATGGTGAAAAAAATCTGTTTCGCCCTGGTTTCCACACTGTCCTTTAGGAGAACAGGGCAGCCTCCTTGGAGAGAAGTGTAGCATCCTTCATAACTCAAAAGTACAGTGCCATGCTGGAAAGTAACCAGCTGAAATGAGACAAAGAGGTTCAGTACAGGAGTCACTGAATAATTAAATATCATACAGCTAAATAAAGGCGAAAATAACTTCTGGAAAGTCATCATGGGGAAGATAAAGGATCAAAAATGACCCCATTAATATCCATGAAAATTTTGCTGTAACCTTGACTAGGATCAAAATTCAACCACGACCAAGTAAATCCCAGGAATTATAACTTTCCTGCTGATATCCTATTTCTTGATCAGAGTCCCTCCTTGCAACATGAAAGGTCAGCCTGGAGCTTGGGAGAGAGGAAGGTGGGATTTGTGAGGAAGACAAGTTTTACACAGTGGCATCAGCACTGCAGTACATCCTTCTTGGTCCATGGTAGGCCTCCCTTGACTGATTTAAATTGACCTTCAGGATAGTTCTTGCTTCTTCCAAACCCTGGAGGAGCAAAGACCTCTCTTGTCTGACCCGAGCACATTTCATGGATAATCTCCGTGACTGTTCTGTAGACTCTGTAACATCTTCAAAAGACACAGCACTGAGCATCTGCTTTCTACTCTCTCCCCACCACTGGTTTGTTTCTAATGAAATATTTATTAAGTGAATGATATTTGCAGTCAGAGAAGGAGATAATTCATGCAAGCAATCAGCTCTGGGTTAACTGGAGAATGAAAATGTCTTGGACCGTAGCAAAAACTCATAATCAAAGGGCTCCCCAGCTATCCATCAAACAATCAATTACTGTATCCATTAGTCCCTTTTCACCACACATTAGAACAATTTACTAGACATGCTAATGCTCGGGTCATTGCTCCTTAAGGATGAGCAAACAGCAGAGGCATCTATCAAAGTTTTGATGCAGTGTGATCTCATGCAGTGGGAATATATAGCTTAGATCACTTCATATTCTCATGATATTATTAAGTCTATTAAAGACCTGGTGTGTGAGGGAGATGCTGGTTGCCTCCAGATCTCACCAGCTGAAGGAAACTTGTCAAAAGAAATTGAGCATTTCACATGCTTCAGCCTTCTGTGTGACGAGACAGGAGGGCAGCCCGTGTGAAACATGAACAAACAAACTGCACGTGAGTAAAATAGAGGTGATTTTGTCACTTCTTTATTGCACTTACCAGATAATTGCAAACGTGTTTTTGAGCCTTACATGTGCCATTTGGGGAGGAAACAGGATTTCTTGTGAAGAGGGAATCCAGGAGTCAGGTTTTGGGGCAGCACCCCAGATCTGTCTTGCCTCCCTGGTCTCATCCAGTGCCTGGTAAATCCAGCGGGAACTCAAACCATGCATGGTTTGAACAGGGAATCTCCTAATTACTCCATATGTAGATTGCTATGTCTGAGGGCAACAAGACTCATTCTACAGGTAGTTGAGAGAAATAAACACACCTTAGTGTAACCATCTGAGCTAAGTAGGATAAATGTTCTCTGGGGAAAAAATAGTCTGGGGAGGGGTTGGTGGTGGTTTTTTGTATTATTTTTGTCAGTTTGTGCAGTTTTTTTTCCATAGTCTTCCTTGGCCACATCTGGGCATGTGTAGTGTAGGTCTCTGCTTCCAAGCCTGACATTCAAGGCTCCCTTTATAGTCTAAGACACAATCTCATGTTAAGTAGCTGTCAATCTTTTTAATCTGGAGAATAGGGCTCTTATCTCCATTGGCTTTATTGACCATGTCTCCATTGATTATAATGGGAATCTTAATAGGGAGCTTGGAGGTCAGTGCTTCCACTGTGGGTGTATAAAGCTTGGAGAGGTGGATTTCTGGCAGTTCAACTTGGCTGATCAATTCAAGGGAAGATATCCACTGTGTAAACTTCTCAAATTGCTGTTAGGAGAGATCCCACTTGCGTGTCGATACCACCAGTCCTGAGCCAGTGTCTGCCTAATTTATCCCTCTGTGTCTGAACGGCACTTGATATCTGCTGGCACAAACTGGCACATAACTTTGGGTACTTCTGTTAACAGGATAGAGCTCCTTGGCTCTATGGGCAGTTTAGAGCTCCTCAGAAATGCAGTGGAGAAAAGGCACAAAAAAAAGAATAAAAAACGAATGGCATAACTGTATTGCATTTAATTACCTGCTGGAAAAGCTCTCCTTGCTCTTTTGAGTAGGCAGGGAGAAGGAGATAAATTCCCTGCAATTGCCCCTCCTGTGGTCCCTGTCTCCCCCCAAAATTCATGGCTCCTTGGGCAGTGTCTGTGGGTGTGTGCCTACATCCTTCTGCACATCCTTGTGTCTTAGTGAGGAGCTTCTTGTGCAGTGAAAAGTTATGCTTTATGTGGTAAAAAACTTGTTTCCACAAACACAAAGGAGCAGCAAGGAACGAAATGTTATGTACTAGAAAATACTGTGCACTACTGCATGCACAGCTGGAGCTGCAAACTAACCTGCAAAGGAATATCAGCAAACTGTCCTCTTTCCACAGAGAGAATCCTCTTCCAATGTGGGTTTGGAGACAGAGGTCTGTTTGAGGGAGTGAAATATGATTTTAATTCAGTGACTGTGTCCGAGCCTTTCAGAATCAGTTCATTACTTCTTTATTACTGGAGAAGTGGAAAATTATCAGATCTGAGTCCTTTGAGACTCAGTCAAATAGGAAAATTATGAAGATGCAACAAGTCAACCAACCAATCAAAGCCCCACACGGCAGTTTTCAGAGTAGGCTCTAACAAGTGACAAAAATTCTCCTGTGTTTGGGTGACATTTTCCAACAGGAATACATTTTTATAGCACAAGAAATGAGGTCTTGGAGTTTATGGCTTGGGAAGGGTATCGGTATATACAGAGAGAATAAAAAAGAACACGAAGAGGGTAAGTAAAATAACATGAGGTATATAGTCTATAAACATCAGATGAGAAAATGAGGGAGCTAAATTAAATAGTCTTGAAGAAAGTATCAATAGAGACATGATTACAGTCTATAAATACTTTCAAGGTGAAAATACAAATGAAGACCAGGTGAATTATTCACAGAGTTAAATTATAGAAGCCAGAATGGCCTGATGGTAGGAAAGAAACATGTAGGTTAAGTGCTAAAACTAATAAAGAACAGTTGTGTGGATGGTTAATGCCCTATCAGTTTGGAAAGTCAATAGCACAGTTAAAACAGAAGTAAAATAAATAAAAATAATAGCGCCATAAAAATCTGTGGTAGAAATTATCTGAATGTTTATCTGTGGCCTCTCCTGCTTCTGACACAGTTAAGACATTGTCCTGATATTAACTGGAAAAAATGCACAGATTATGGACAATTTTGTTACATGTCACGTTCCGGAGGCGCTGAGCTGAAAACCTTTCAGTGTTTTTTTTTTTATCTTAATCCTTTCCCTGAATGTTTTACTTTGGAAACATTTTAGGAAGCTTTTCCATCCTCGTGAAAGCCTTCACGGAGCATGTATGCTAATGGGGTGGTGTGGGACTGAATTCCTGAGCTGAGGAAAGGTGAACATCTCTGTGAATGTATATCACACAGACAGCACGGAGCACATGAGGATAATAAAGCTGCTCTGCACTGCTTTCCTTCCTGGCACTTCCTATTTCTTGTCACTCTTTGGAAGGTTAGATTCACTTCATCTTGCCCTATAAAGAACTCATGCAGGATAAATTAGCAAACTGCCAAATTCTTCCTATTTCATTCCCCCTGGACAAACTAAGTCAGGAGCAAGATTTTCTTCCCTGTAGCAATGCTTACACTTTCTATTTTCATTATTTCACTTTGCAGGCAGTTTGGTAACAAATACACATCTGGGTCTAAATTTCCCTAATATCTTTAGTTTCTCTTCCTCGAGACATTGCCTAGATCTGTAATAACTGTATCACTATTCTTGAGGAAGAACATAATTTTCTTTCTGTTGTTGTGTTTTATTTTAACCCAGTAAATATCCTGACTTGATTTAACTTGAAATTCAAGTTGTCACTCTTCATTTTTCTTGAGGTTGAAGCTCACATCCTCCAAGTAAAGTTGACTAGTTGTTAAATATTTCCAGTAAAACAATGTCCTCTGATCCATGTCAGTCCTTGCTGTCACAGTGCACAGAAATCAGGGCAAGCATTTAATTCCCTTCAGTTGAACTTATATTTTAAGGCTGTTTACAGGCTGGGAGATTGAACTGAGTTAGATGAGGATTGTCACTGGTCAGGAGAAAGAACCATCACCTCCATCCTGAATGGAGGAGTCTAGGATAGGTAGGAGGAATGGCCACTGGGAAAGTCCCCATTGGTGTTTTGGGACTTCAGTGGGAGCATTTAGAGGGACAGAAACCATTTCACCACTTTGTCTCTTTAGGAACAAATGCTACAAACCTTTTGATTGTAAAAGTTTCTGTCTAGGCTCTGCAGTGCAGTGTTCTGCCATAATTATACACTTAGGAATACAACACTACAATCAAATTCTAATTTCCAAGTGTCTTTATTTCATCCTAGCATTGCCATTTGGATGATTGAGTCCCATGAGCTATAACATCTGAAGTGTGGAGGAAAAGGAAAAAATACCTCAAAGTTTGGTTGTAAGCATGGGGAGCTAATAACACGAAATCAGTTCTGTGGCCCCTCAACATAAGAAAGACATGGACCTGTTGGAGTGAGGTCTACAGGGGACCACAAAGATGTTCAGGAAGCTGGAGCAGATGTGGTATGGAGACAGGCTAAGGGAGTTCAGATTGTTCAGCCTGGAAAAGAGAAGGCTCCAGGGAGATCTCAGAGCCCCTCCCAGTGCCTAGAGGAGCTCCAGGACAGCTGGAGAGGAACTTTGGACAAGAGTCTGGAGTGGCAGCACAAGGGAGAATGGATTCAAACTAAAAAAAGGGCAGAGTTAGATCAGCTATAAGGACTCTCTTCCCTGTGAAGGTGGTGAGGCACTGACACAGGTTGCCCAGAGCAGCTGTGGCTGCCCCATCCCTGGAAGTGTTCAAGGCCAGGTTGGACAGGGCTTGGATCACCCTGGGATAGTGGAAGGTGTCCCTGCCCATGGCAGGGGGTTGGAACTGGGTGATCTTTAAGTCTCCTTCCAATCCAAACCGTTCAGTGACGTGACTGATTTTATAAATTTCTGTTTCTTGGGTTATGCACTTTCAGCACACTCCTTGGTACCTCCAGCAGATGTCACTTAAAAGAGACCAAGGATCTTGCTCCCTAAGCGATTCTTGGTCACAGGACATAGAAACAGTAGCTAACATTGAAAGAAAGCTTCTTGATCTTAGTCAAGCCCTAGTTTATTGTCTAAGCATAAAGAAAAACCCATAAAGACTGTGCTCCCCTGGCCCTGGTTATTTTCTTGACCGAAGAGCAAGAGCAGAACCTCCACAATAAGCACAGACAGATGTGCTCATTCAGATCCAGCTGAGCTGGCTGAAAACACAACCCACTCAAGCTGTGCTGGGATTGTATTCATGGCTTTCCTAACAGGGCAGGGCTTATGACTTCTCCCAAGGCCATCTTTGGATACAACAGTAGAGAAATATCCATCCACCTGATTTTAAGGTCACCCGAGTGTAGAACTGATGTGGGATAGGGGGATTTCACAAAAAAACTACATGCCAGGTTCACGTGCCTGGATTTGTCCTTAAATAATCAAAAAAGGAACTCTAAAAATGAGCAAATCTTAAATATTACCTGTTTTGAAAAGTAGCCAAACATTGTTATGTGGTCTTTGTTAACAATTACTTCTTCCATCCTCTTCACGTTGTCTTTGTTTTCCTAAAGCACATTTGATTTGAGATGCTCGTGACAGCTTGAGCTGGACGAGCCTTTGGAATGCTTCTGGTCCTTGTGAATGGATTCACCAGAGGTTGACCACAGGCCTTGTCCCTGTTGTGTGAGAGTTGTACAGCAGTGCTGATAGATGGCCTGAAATAATTTCATTTTGATTCAGCTGGTGTCTCCTGTTTCACTGCAGGCATCTGTCATTTTGTATCCTTTTACCATTTTTATTTCCTATGTTTGGTTTTTTATTAAAACCAAAAATGCCCTGATGCAAAACAATTCGTGTATAGTATTAGTGTAAAACCTAAGAAGCTGCTGCCTGAAGTAAGGGATGGATCCATAGGCCTTATTGTAGTAAATTAAAACAGAAAAACCCCAATTATTTACATGGCATTGAGGAAAAGTGAACTTTTCATAGAATCATAGAATCATTAAGGTTGGAAAAGACCTCTGAGATCTTCACTGTTAACCCAGCACTGCCAAGTCCACCACTAAACCATGTGTCCAAGCACCACATCTACACCCTTTTTTAACCTTTCCATGGATGGTGATTCCAACACTTCCCTGGGCAGCCAGTTCCACTGCCTGATCACCATTTCAGTGAAGAAATTTTTCCAGTTACCCAATATAAACCTCCTCTGGTGCAACTTGATGTCATTTTCTCTTGTCTTGTTTCTTGTAACCTGGGAGAAGAGACTGAACCCCACCTGGCTGCACCTTCCTTTCTGGGAGTTGTAGAGAGCAAGGTCTCCCTTCAGCCCCCTTTTCTCCAAACTAAACCCCAGTTCCCTCAGCTGTTCTCTATCAGACCCTTTCCCAGCTCCGTTGCCCTTTTTGGACACACACACATCCATCACATCATGTTACCAGCCTGTGGTAACCTGCTTTTTGTTCTGAGTTAGTGCTGAAAATAAACTTGCTGTGAACTGGACCAAAGTGCCAAGCATCCTTTGTGACAGAAGACAGATCTTTCATGTCTTGATGCCTGATGTTGAAATCTGATGGATAACAGAATTCCACAGAGAAAAGCCTGCAGGGGAAAATAGGTTGTGCTTTCCTGCAGAGGGATTGCTGTTGTCCCCGTGTAGGTCAGGGGTTTCCTCTGCACAATGTTGGCATTATTCCCAACTCCCATCTCAACTTTGTGAGGTCCCACCTGCAATGCTGCATCCAGCTCTGGAGCCCCAACATAGAGAACAGTGACCTGTTGGAATGAGTCTGGAGGAGGCCACATCAGAGGGCTGGAGCAACTCTGCTATGGAAATGGGCTGGGAGAGCTGGGGCTCTTCATCCTGGAGATGAAAAGGCTCCAGAAAGACCTTAGAGCCCTTTCCAGTTCCTAAAGGAGCTCCAAGAAAGCTGAAGAGGGACTTTGGACAAGGACATGGAGCGACAGAACAAGGGGGGAATGACTTTAAGCTGGAGGAAGTGAGGTTTAGATTAGATGCTAGAGAATACTTTTTTTTAATACAAGGGCAGTGAAGCACTGACGTGTTACCCAGGGAAGCTGTGGATGCTCCATCCCTGGAAGTGTTCAAGCTGAGGCTGGATGGGGTTCTGGATAATGTGGTCTAGGGCAAGGTGTCCCTGCCCATGGCAGGGAGGTTGGAACAAGATGATCTTTGAGGTCCCTTCCAAACGATTCTATGATTATATGATTATTCATAGTAAGGCTCTTTTGTGAATGGTGCCAAAAGTTGTAGGGCAGGTGAGCAGATATTCTCCCATTCTCAAAGGAGCCACTCAAAGCTCCTACTTTTCTCCTCCTCTCCCACAAAGGTGGACCCTACTCTTACAAGGCAGGAACCCTGTCTTGCCTCCTCATCCTCATTGTCATCAACTGACCACCCACCACCATCCTCCACATGGGTGGGGACAAGGTGCCTCTGATTTTTGGTCCTAATTTGGAACGAGGCTTTTGGGCAGTAATGGAAGCATTCTGAATTCAGACAGCGCAGGGGCTGTGAAATGGGAAGATAGGAAATGAGAGTGTTCCTCAGTCTCAGGCTCTGAACATTTCCTTGGACACTGAGCTGTCCACTGAAACACTCTCAAAGGCCAGTAACAAAAAGAGATTAAAAGATTGATACCAATGAAGTTTTGTGGGAGTCAGCCACGTTTCTAAAAAAAATGACTGAGCACTGCAAAAGCAAAATACAAAATACAAAAGCAGTCTGTTCCTTGAAAGAAAAAGACATACATTTTATTTCCAGCATCTTCCTACTTTTCCACTGCTCCAGGGTGGCACTGTGCCCGTGCCAAGGCTTGTCTCTGCTGCAGAGAATCAAGCTGAATTTGGCTCTTGACTCCATGCGAACCCAGAAAAAGGACATCTCACTTTGTTCTTTTTTTTTTACTAGATGGGTGTTAAGGAGTGAGCTAGTGACTCATTCTCCCCCTTGTTTGCCTTTCTAGCAGGAATCTGCTCACCAGTTGTGTGGCACATATGTTGGGAAGCAGAGACGACACGGGACTTTCTAGACAGTCTTGGTGTGTCTGTGAGCTCTTTCAAGCACGGTCCATTTACACAAACGCTGGTGCTTCAGCTGTTCAGTGAAGGAGCTGAGCAGGGGAGGGTTCTGCCTCTCATCAGGGTCCAGGGACAATGTACAGCACAGCTCTCAGTCAGCACCACCAGCCAAAACGTGGTGCCAGCAGCAGAGCTGTGCAGAGACAGAGAATTATGAGAATATAATACAGACAGCCAGGAAAGGGCAGGAGCAGCTTTAGGAATGTGATGTGATGCTATAAAAATACCAGTGAATGCTCTCCCTCCTGACATCCTTAAAGGAATGTTTATCCATTTGCTCTGCATGTATGGAGATGCCACCTGAAGGTGGTGATAGCCCAGGCTGTGGGAAGAATGGGTGTAGCTTGTGTAACCAGGCTGAAGTCATTCAGTGAAATGGGTTTGAAAAGAAAAGGATATCAGAGAAGGGAAATTTATCCCTGTCTTCACTGATGCAGTTTTGTTTCGCTCACATCACCATGGGATCATCTATTTACATGGGAGATAAACTTGCCAAATCAAGAGGCAAAAAAAGAAGGACTGGAAATAGGAACAGGATAAACTGCACCTTCCTTCAGTAATGCAGGGTGAAAATACATGGGAAAATACAGCCCTCAGGATCAACTGAAGTTTGACCTAGAAGTTGATGATCTCCATGAGCAAAATGAGTGTCAGCCCCAGCATCTAGGCCTGGTAGGAAGGACATTCCTTCTAAATTTGGTCTTCACCATGGGGTGGAAATATGCTGTGCTTCTTAAAAGCACATCGGTTATCAGAGAGCTAAACCTCGGGCCCCTGGCTTATTTTCTTTTTCTTCATCTACCACAGACAGGTCATTTAATTCTCTCTCCCTGAGTACAGTAAGATCGACTCTGAACTCAAGCAGCCCTAGGTGATGAGGTCAGGATTGCTCAGAATGAATTTGGCGAAGTAATAAAGTCTTGAAGGGAAATTAAAGAAGAAGGAAACGGTAGGAGGTATGAACTGGGTACTCTGTCACTGAGTCTCTTCCAGTTCCAGCAAACTGAATAGATTTTCTTACTCCTCATGGCTGCAGAGACCTGAACGATTAAATTTAGAAATGCTGAAAAGTGAACCAGCAAAATAGTTTCTGTCACCATATTTCCCCAAAAATTAGTAATTTCTTGCAGGTTCTGTTGTAGGAAACTGGTAGAAATGGTGATTTTCCTGCTCAATTTCATGTTCACGTCGTTCAAAAATAAACACCTTGATGGAGAGCAAAGACAGAAACACATGAAGGATTCTAGTTAATTTAAATAAAAATACACTTCAACCTCTCCCTTTATGCTAATTTTCCCATCCTGGTTTTTCTCATGATACACTGGAGCTGAGTAATCAAATTTGCATAAGTTGAAGAAGGTGCTGAATGCATTTCTCTATTTGCCCATGTCAGTGATGCAGGAAGGATTCAACATATCCTGCTTAAAAGTTGTCCTTCTCATGGTAGTTATAAATGTGGCTGGTTTTGAGTGAAAGGGAAGAGCAGGCAATGGCTAATTTGTGATTCCTTGTGATGCATTTCTTTCCCAGTCGTTGTGGGAAGCTCCTCTCCTAAGATAACAGAGCTCAGATTACCAATCACTGCTGTGATCTTCTGTGTGAAAGATAATGCAAAGTTGTAATATCACTATTTCACTCCTCTAAAAGATTTAGCAGTCCCAGGCTGCTTGTTCTGTGCCTGCCTGAGGCCTTTCTACCTGTAATTGCTTTGGGCTTTTGCTTGGCATGATACAGCTCTAAATCTCATTGAGTCTGCAAGGTTAGTTGTTTTGGAGGGATGATTTGGGAAAGATCATCTAATCCGATTTATCTGTCGCCTTAACCTGGCTGTATATTGTGGGTGGTGAAGCCAAACTGGCTGTTCTGTGCCAGCTTTGTCCCACATAGCTTGGAGTGCCAATGTGAGATTGAAAATATGTCAGGCAGTGTAACTCCAGCAGTGCTCTGCACCCTGCTCCTCCACGTACAGTATTTTATTGATCTTTAATGCACACTCCAGCCTCATTATTCCACATGCAATAAAATGTGCATCTCTAAGCCTGGCTGCTGGTGAGAACAGGATATCCTCGTAACGTGTTGCCTGGCTGTTTATATGTCTATATGTACTATAGAGCAAGAGGTAAACATCCCTGCATTTGCATTCTGCTTGAAAGCCGGAGCCAAAATGTTACCCAAGGAGATGTGATAGTTTGCAGGAGCTGTGGGAGGGGTGTTCATTGCTGCTGGAGCTGGCCATATCCCTGCTAGAGGTGCAGAAGGCTTCTGGAGATTAGAGAAGGTAGAGCAACCTGCCTTGCTTTATTCCCTGAGTCATAGGAGAGCTTTAAAACACTCTGTGTTCATGGTTGCAGAAGATTTCCTTGGAACGACCTGCAGTCTGTCATGCAAAATTAGCTTAGGTGAGTGGGACTACTTTTACCTGTGCTCTTATAAACTTGGAGGTAACAAGGAGTTTGTGAGCTGTCTCCAGGCAGTCTCCAGGGTCTTGCAGCCAAGTGGTGCTCCAACTGCCTGAAATGACCACGTGAATGGAGCAGTAGTGAGGAAAAAAGGAACTTGTGTTCCTTCCCATCCTCCAGAATTAGTTTTGCAGTCCAGTTAGGAGACTGCTGACTCAAATTCTACTTGCCATTGACCTGGACCCCCAGATCCTTTTCCACAGAGCTCCTCTCCAGCCTCTCACTCTCCTTCCCCACTTTAACAGTGACAACATCTCTGTCACATCCCTCCTGTTTTCACACACAGCCAGGAGTGAAACCCTCCCCTCCAGGACACAAATCCTGGTTGAATTTAGAGTGGAAGGAGATGGTGTAGAAATGGGTTCATGTTCTCTAATTACAGCCTTAATCAAGTCCATTCTCTACTGCCTTCATGCCGAGGTTGAAAGTAGAAATTGTAAATGTTTTCCTCAGCCCTTCATTCTCCTCTCCCTGTGGTGTGCCATTCATCTGGTGAACAGAGCCTGTAAATCCAGCCTCAATAAATCTTCATTATTTCCATCAACTCTCACAGTTCTTTTTGGAAACACTGTGAGAGGCCCATCTTATTTCTCCCCTTTATTATCTGTCTTGTACTAACCTGAGCTGGAGAGAGCGTGTTTGGCTCTCTGTTTCTCTCTGTTGTGTAATTTTTCTCTATAGCTTCAGGTTTTGATGAGGATTGGAAAAGAAATTTTCCTTTGAAATCACTAAACATTTCACTGGGCTAGGAGCCATTTCTCATCCATCTCCAGTCAACATTTCATGCCCTGAATTTCTGATAAGGGAACAATCTTGTAATGGGCCATCAGAAATGGCATCATGAAAGTTAGAGATGTAAATGGGAGCTACAGGGCTGAGGGGGTACCAGGACACTTCTCCTGCAGCAGGAGATCCTGTAGCTCTCTGAAGATGAGCTGTGAAGGCTGGTTGGTGTTATATTAGTGGAGTTCCCTCTGTCTTTCTGCTTCTGGGTGGAACAAAGACCATATGGGAACTAGAAGAGAGGTCATTTCAATCCTTTGCTCAGTGATTTTATGTGGCATAGGTTGTAAAACTTGTGATCTTCTGTGCCTCCTAATATATAAATGGGGAGAGAGGCAGGCAGAGGGGTGGGAGGGGGTTGTTTTTGGAGGGGTCTCAGACCTGCAACTTCTGATGCAAAGATTTTACCTCTGGTAAAGTACAGACACTGGCAGAAGTTGTCACCATCCAGATAAAACCTTTTTTCCTTTTATTTCTTCCTTTTTTTTTTTGCCTATCAGCAGCTGCATACAGCATCTCCCCATTGGTAGAATAAATCTGATAAAAAAATGTAGTTGTAAGCAGCAATGATTTTATCCTAGTGGAAAGATTTTATCCAGCAGGAAAAATGTTGTGCCTGGGCATAATTTTTCAGATATGATGAACAACAGCATAGTATGACCCTCAGTCCTAAGGATTTAATTTTAAAAGAACTACTGAGCATATCAGATATACTCAACTTTTTTCTCCCCTATCATTTTTTTCACAGGCAGGGCTCAGTTTATAGATACATCTTGACAAAGATCTGCCACGGGCAAATTTCAACAAAAGAACAACTTCAAACACATCCAATTAACAATTTATGAAAGGAAATCCAACAGAAAATTGCACAGAGATTCACAGGGCATAAAATTTGGCACTAAATCAAATTTAATGTGGAAATGCCTGTGTAGGGAGTTATGGCCCCTTCCAGTGCATTGTCAAAGGGAACTTTATCTGTGGAGGCTCAGAGAGTGCCCTCCATCAGATCTTTTCTTGCTATAAATAAAATGTTTTGTCAGACATGGCAATGAACGTAACTCAAAGGGGAATGAAGACCACTGATAAGCCAAGCTATATGCAGCTTTCAATCACAAGAATTAGGAGTGATTAGATTTCTTCACACTTTCAGATCTAGGATTTGTTCCCTTTGTCACAGAAATGAAGGGCTCTGTACCATGGACAACACCAAATCGCTTTTAATTCGTTAGCACACAGCACACAGACCCTGAAAGCAGGTCATGGTGACTGTATTTAATATTATTATGGAGCCATTTTTACGTCTGGAAGGAAATATCAGCCCCCCCCTTCATCCTGTTGTTTACTGATTTACTTATTCAGCAGCCGTGGTTGGATGTTTTCGGAAGATGTTAAGGATACAAACTCAGGTAATTGCCTTCAGCAGCTCTGAAATTATCTTAGATCACTACTTGGTTTAGAGACAAAGATCTGTGTCTAGACCATCACCCATTTAAACACAGAAAGAGCTGGGTTTTGTAAGAGATCACTGAGCAGCATCTCTTGCAATGCACTGTCTGAATAATTTGAATGGAGTTCATGTTATTTACAAATACCAGGACCAGCTACTAGAGTTGACACAGGCCAAGATCAAGGATATTTGTGATAAAACTGTGTTATTCCATAGACTAATATAATTTGAAGAGTTGTTTGCTGTACTTCTGGCTATTATTCCTGTGCTCCCACATCAGAACAGGAAACATTTGAGCACCTGTAGGTTTGTTATTTTCCACTGCAATTCATTTTGCATAGCAAACCATGATTTTAAATGTCCATTCTTGTGCATTCAGGTCCGTGGGGCTGTGTCCTTGCTGTAACCATAGGGGACAAGTTTCATTAGAGCACTTTTCCTGCATCTTCAGAGGGCAGAGCCCTGGGCTCTTCCAGCCTCCTTGGTGATGTGCTGTAGACCTGCCTCTGCTTGTCTCAGTGGTGAAGATGAGAGGACACCTCTGTCACTCTAAATGAAGCATTAGAAAACTCCAAGGGTTTTTTTCTTGTGTCCATTAATACATGCTGTTGGCACTGAAATGCTCTGCCAGAGAAGTTAGTGTCCAAGGCACGCAATAATTAGTGAATAAAACACCCCCAGAGTATCCTAATCCTATTCAAATATGTCTTTTAAAGTGTAAATGAATTTTTAACCTAATTTTAAATGATGATTTTCACCCTGTAACACACCCTTTCTCAGTACATAACAGGTCCCTGGGAAACAGAAGGTGAAACAGAGTAAGACAATAATATCAAAGATTTTCATCCGTTCATATTTTGAATGATACTTGACTGCTGATAAGTTTTCTATTTCCCTCTACTTCTTCCACCCTCCCCCCCCACCACTGCCTTCATCCCATTGTGTTATTTTCCTTGTCTTCAAGTAGGCATGATGATAATAATAATAATTAATTAATTACATAAGACAAATATGTAACTTTAGGCAAATACAAAAATTCTTTGGTTTCTAAATACATAAATTGTACCCTTTTTAAAGAATTGAAGAAGAGTTAGAGAGTTAAAGAAGAATTTACAGATGCCTGATTTTCTTCAAAGTTTAGCCAGCTACAGTGTCTAAATGTGTTAAATATTACCCATTTCTCAACGCCTCCTCCACAGGTCCTGCAAGGCAGATCTCTAACAAAAAAAGCCAGAAGTAAAACACCTTTTAAGTGACTTTTTTCCCCCCTAATTTCCCTTCTTCCCTCGCACAGACTTGGTTAGGTTTGCCATTCTTACCATGATACTTTGGCTTTGTTTCCATTGCAATTTCCACTTATCCCAATCCTTCCAGTTCTCCAGTCCTGGGTCCTTCCAGCAAGATGCCCAATGGCCTCAATTTCTGTTCACTCTGTGGGAATTCAGGGCATATATTTTGGATATATTTTTTATATATATATATGGATATATTCATGGATATATTTTTTAAAATTTATCCACAGCAAGACAGCAAGGACCTTTGTTTTTCAGACTCAACTCATTGAAAAGCTCCAGTGTTTGTGCTTTGGACAGAACTGAAGATCCCCCTGAGTACCTGTGCTTGTTTTCTTCTATGGCTTTCAGAGGCTTTGGGGACATTCAGGTCAAGAATGTGCTGTGGCCACTGCCATTTCTTCTTTCAAATTCAGAGCATCAGAAGCACTTGGTTGGCTTTTTTATTGTGGCTTTTGGTGAGATGTCAAAGCTCAGCTCAAGAGCCAGTTGGGGGATCATGAGCACTGTTTGGAGCACTCATGCAGTTGCAGGGTTGGAGCCTTCAGCAGTGCCTCTTAGTTTAGAACGAGCTCAGCCTCCAAACCAGCCTTGTGTTAGTTCATTCCCTGAGTCCAGTCTAGACTGAACCCAACATAGGCACAGAAACTAAAGGCTGGGAGGAGAAGACCTTGTTAAACCTCTGCCCCTACCTGCAGTGCAGATTCAACTGGATCTTGAACAAGTGTTTAAAATCTGCATCTGAATATTAGTGCAGCTCCCAGAAGGATTATGAACAGCTGCCTACCTAGGAAATGCTATCTGAGGACTTAAAAATAAGGGAGGGGCTTTTAAAAGAGAGGGAGAGTGACTTACTACACAGGCAGGTAGTGATAGGACATGGGGAGATGATTTTAAAATAAAAGAGAAGAGGTTTAGATTAGATATTAGGAAGAATTTCTTTACTCAAAGGGTGGTAAGACACTGGCACAGGTTGCTCAGAGAAGTTATGGGTGTACCATCTCCAGGTCAGGTTGGACAGGCCTTGGAGCAACCTGGTGTAGTGGAAGGTGTCCCTGCCCATGGCAGGAGGTTGGAACTGGGTAAGCTTTAATGTCCCTTCCAACCCAAACCATTCTGTGACTCTGTGATCTGATGTGTCAGCAAAATCAGACCACCTCCACAAAATAAACACCTTGAACCCATGAGTTGCTCCAGTGATGCCTCCGCAGCCACATCACTCTCATGATTTCCCCTTTGAGGAGATGGCTTTTTTATCCCACAAATGGACAAATTTGGATCCTTTGTTATTTTGGACATTGCAAGTGGGATCATAAAGTCTTCCAGACAAGTGTATAGGCTTTCTGTGTGCCTGAGAAAACATCTAATTCCAGAAGAATTTGCGGGAAAATTAAGCAAGGTAAATGTGTCATTTTCCAGATTCCTGTAAATGTTTTGTTCTGTCTGAAGCTTTGGAAAATTGAAGTTGGTTGCTGGCACTCAAAAGTAGCTTAGGAGATCTGGCTTCAGGTCCTAACATTTCTTTTGAGACTTGAAATGCTTCTTCTCATGTCACTTACTCTTCTTCTCTTCACCTTTCTGCCATTTATTGTATTAATGTTTTCCTTTCCCACACTGAGCCTGGGTAAAACTGGACGACATTTACAATTCCTTTGCTTTCTTTCCATTCTCCCACCTCAGCAGGCCCCCAAGACCCCTTTCTCTGACCTCCCTGATGATGAGAAGATCTTCAGTGGGGGAGATGGCACGTGGCAGAACCAGAGCCAGGACCAAGCCCTGCTCTCGGAGATCACGGAGGAGGATCTGGAGGCCATCCGACAGCGGGAAGAGGCCATTCAGCAGATTGAGGTCAGTGACCTTCTCCCACCACGGCTTTCCACATTCCTGGTGTTGAGCATCACTCCCATGGTGAAGGAAATGCTGATTTACGTTGCTGCCTGTGCAGCATCGCTAAAACCGGGAGAGATTATCAAAGGGCTTCTAAAAATGGAAATCAGTGAGAGAAGGAAGAGTTAGAAATCCATCTGACTTGGGATGGAAATTGCAGGAATTAATTGATGTTCGCGGGCTAATGGTTGGGTTCTTTTCAGTGAGTCTTCCATAGCAGAGCCTGTAGGGAGGGAGTTCAAGCTGGCTTCTGCAGCAAAGCAACTTTTCTTGGTGCACACAAACTTGAAACTGCAATTTGTCACAGACAGGAAATATTCAGCTTTACCATTAGAGACAATAATAGGTAGACAAAAGGAAATAACTTATTAACCTTTTCAAATTATTCAATATTTTGCTTTATCAAAGTATTTGGACATTCTTGGTGCAGTTAAAAGAAGACATGCTATTTTTATTCCTTTCTTTTTTTTTTTCCTGAATGGTATAAAAAGGTGAAAGGAAAGGAACAAAAAGAGGCCTGAATAAGTTAAACATCCCACATTTTTCTTTTTATACGTCTCTTTTTGTGCTTTTGGGCAACTCTTGTTACTTAAATTTAAGTGATAAATGAGTAAAACAAGAACATTTTAAATATTTCGAATTTGTATGCTTTTACAGGCCTAAACTCAAGATGAACCAAAAAAACCCCCAAAACCCAGGGCTTCAGAATAATCAGAACATTTAATTAAGGACTATACTTTGTCCTTTAATTGGATTGTGCTAATTTTATCAGAATGGATTTTGGTTGTGGTACAGCAGGAATCGTGATTGAGTTAACAGAGCAAAAAGGGGACACACATTCCTGCTGTAGAATGGAACTGTGAGGCTGTGACCCCTGTTTGCAAACAGTGATGGATACACACATTTCCACTCTCTGAGTAAGAAATTCTGACAGTTTTACAGGAGGGGGTCGAGGTTAGTGTGTGTCTAATTCCTGTTATGGTTCTCTGAACAGAGATGAATGAGCTTTGTGGACTCGTGTCCATTACTAGGAAGGAAATTGCTAAGGAATATTCTCACACTGAGTATCTTTGGCTGTGAATTGTCTTTTCATACTTGAGGGATCTCATTCCTTCCACCAGGACAGACTGTAGGGAAATTTGTTGCAAAAAAAATGTATGTTTTGTGCTGTTCCTGCACTTCAAGAGGGATGGTAGGAAATGTATTTCTGGAATGAAGTTGTGGACCACGACTCCAGCTCACTGGAGATATTCCAGAACAGTGGACACAATCCTGTGCCATGTCCTCTGGAATGACCGTGCTTGAGGAGGGAGATTGGACCAGGTGACCCACTGTGGTCCCTTCCAACCTGACCCGTTCTGGGATTCTGTGCTTTTGTGAGCCTTTTGTTTGAAATGTAGTCAGTGCCTTTTTCTTTCTGTCTTTATGTTGCCCCTGTCCTCCCAGAAAACATAAAACACATTTAGTGTTTGCCATTAGGAACTGGGGAATTCCCACCCCCAAACACACCAACTTTGGAAAACCAGGAGCTGCTGTCGTGTCTTCTTAGAGAGATCTTTATTTTGCCACTTATTTCCCATTTCTGTGCCACAGTGTGATGTCTCTGCAAGAAGCTGCAGTGGATCACATGGCCATGGTGGGGTGATTGAAGGGAGTTAAGTGAATCCAGTCACAGCCCTAAATAACTTTAAAAGAAATACCACACTCATGTATTGTGCAGATTTTGTATCTATTAATTTGATCCTGGACATCTTTCTGCCTAATATGAATTTACCTCTAAATAACTTACTCAACATGTGCAATTAATGATTTAGCCAACTTAAGTTAATGTTGTTAATGTTGTTTTAGGCTGTTCTTTCCTTAGAATGTGTGCACCTTCCTTTTACCTGTTGTTTTGTTTGGGTTTTTTTCCCCCAATCAGCTATATCCATTTTGCTTTTCTCTCCAAGATCCGTGTTCATCCTGTAAGAAGGGCTGCATTCCACAAGCATTATTTCAAACGTAGCTTAAACATTTCTCTTCAGGAGGAAAACATTTAGGACCAATGGCATTTTATTTAACAACTCTTTTGAAAGAAGTATAATGAAAATGAGGGTTTTTGGACTGCATTGTACCTCTCCCCAGCTGCATTTGAATAAGCAGATGGTGCTTTTTAAACAAGTTTTACTGTGTTTTGTTTTTCTGTTTGTTGACCCACATGAACATATTTCTTGTGAAAGGACTCATCTTGCACACTAAAACTTCCCTGTTTTCAGCAGAAGTTGTGGGTACACAGAGAAGGGATTCACTGAGCTCACAGTCACCATAACAACTTTTCTCTGATGTTTTCAAAACCAGTGAATAACCAAGAAGGTTAAAATGAAACATTATTCTTAGCTGTCAAACACAACTAATAAACTAAATTTATTGCAAATTGATGTATAGCACTTGTTCTCCTTTGTTCTTTGGGGACCAGAATGAAGAATAGAGCTGGGCAAAACTTGTCCTATGCAAGTAGATTGGTCTCACTGGGATTTTTGTGTTGCTGCCTATCCAGCACGAGCAACATGCAGATCTTGAGCAGCACAGAAGAGATCACAGAGCACTGATGGAACATCATAAATTATGGGCCACATTGATTACACACAACTTTGGACGAGCTCATGATGCTGGTCATAAGGCTTTATTATAAAGAGACAATGAATTTACCCTTTTTGCAAGAACAGGTATAAAACCTTTTTCATTGCTAAAGACGTGAGGGAATAAATTCTCTTCCTGTCCTGTGTCCTGAAAAGCAGATATAAAATCATGCCCATAATAGACATTTTCTGAATGTTCCAATTACTTTTTCCCACTTGTGTGTTTTCCACATCTCCAAAGTCTCTTCAGAGGTTCAGGTTAATGGAATATTGTTCTCTGTCATGGACATCCCTCGAGGCACTTTGCAGCATTCACAGTTTCCACCTAGACAGATAACAGCCATGTCAAAAGTTCAGCTGGCTGTTCATTTTATTTAAATGTGCTACTTTTGCTATTGCTTGCAGATTAAAACCAGAGAAGTCTGCAAGGGAGATGTCTCTCCAAAACCTTGCATTTTGGATAAAGATCTTTATTGCTTGGAAATGTCAAAATCTGGTAGGACACAGCAGCCCTGACACAAGTGTTATTTCTTAAAATATTGCTTTGAACTGTTATATAAAACCTATTTTAACTTGAACTGTATTGGCAGTGAATAATAGATGCCATAACAACTTTATATATAGCACTGTAAAATGTGCCATCAGAAATACATGAGCTGAACTGTAATGTGCATTGTCAGTGCTCAGGGCTGGCACAAGCTCTGTCACAGCAAATATATATAATTGAGCATCCCATGCCTTTCATTTGCACCTGTGGTCATGTGAGAAATGGGAGGTGACAAAAGTTTGAGAAGAAATGGATACTCACTGAATGGAGAACTTCACAGAATTTCAGCTGCTGACTGGAAAGATCTGTAAGAAAGGTGCTAAATGCTATATTGGTTCAGAAAGCCTCCAGTATCCTCCCAATGCAGACAGCTTCTCCAGAGCTGAGGAGCAAGGAAGATGAGAAAAAAAAACCTTCCAGACCACACTATTATTTACCTGGAGTCACCACCAGGTCATCCCATCTCCTCCACAACCCTCTGTCCTTTCTCATCCCACCCACCCTGTGCTTCCCAGGCTGCTCACACAGCAGTGGCAATTCTCCTAACATGAAGAGTGGGAAGCAACCTGGTCTAGTGGAAGGTGTCCCTGCCCATGTCAGGAGGGTTGGAACTGGCTTATCTTTCAGGTTCCTTCCAACCCAAACCATTCTATGATTCCATGACGTCCTGAAGAAAGCAAAACTCATCATCAGAGCTGCATTTTAGCTGATGCTTCTCTTGGCAAAAGAGGAGAGATGGATAGGTTGTGGCAACAGGTGTGAGGAAAATGCTTTTATTTTTAGGAGAGGTTTTTCGCTCTGGGTCGTAGTGGAGGATTGTTGATGTTTGTTCCCTCTGTGTTTTGAGGAGCAGTGATAGATGCCAGCCTCCACGCCTGTCACTCAAGCCTTTGTAGGCAGACAGAAAATGAAATACAATAAAAATAAAACAAAAAACAAAGAAGCCCCACAGAGTCTGCCAGAGTGTGTTTGTTAGTTCAGACATGTTCCTTGTTCACTCATTACTACGTATCATTTCTTGCTGAGGGCTATTTTTGGTAAAATCTTGCAGTTTAGAAGGTTTAGCTCAAGCTATTTTATACCTTTCATCAGCTTCAATAGTCCAAGGCTTTGACTTATGAGTCTCTGCCTGCCTCTTCACAGAGACTTTTTGACTCAGAATAATGTATAAATAACACAATATCATGACAAGCACCGTCAGTGAACGATCTGGCGCCGTGTGAGTGTCAAAAGCAGCATCTTCTCATGACAGCGTGGTGGAGCCTAATTACCATGAGCAGCAGAGCTGCCTGAGAGGTTGACATGGCCATCCCTGGGACTTGCTATTGAGTTGTTTCCTGAAGAATCTGCTCCAGTATCCTGCCCACTCTAATTTAAAATGACCTGAGCTGTAGGACTACCACCATTTCTTTCAGGAGACTATTTCACGCTCCAGCAGGCTGCAGTGTTGATTAAACGCTTCCCTCTGTTCCTGCTAAAGATCCCTTTCTCATTCTCAGCTTTTTACACCTGGCAAAGCTCTACTGGACCCTGCAAATAATTCTTCTTCCCCTTTGGCTTTTAAACTCCTCAAATGCTTCCAGTTATCCTCCTCTTCACAAGTCAGTCCCCCCTGCTTTTCAGTCACTTCAGTGCTCTCTTCTCGATTATTTCCCATTTGTTAGTTCCTTGCTTCTCCAGCAGCAGACACTATATAGGATTTTGGTGTTGTACCAAAGCTGAACAGAAGAAATGTGTAAAAAACCCCATGGATCCAACTCTGAGCTTACAAATGCTGATGGAATATTTGAAGATGATTTCTGCACTAGTAAATTTAACATAGCAAGGACACTAAAACCAGCTCATTACACTTCTAAACTGTTAGAGCATATCCTGGCACACTTTTGACCCAGATTAGCCAATGCTTGCCCCGTTATTGACACAGTTTGAGAATTAACATGTTTTCTAAAAGCAGTTTTGATGCAGCCACTCTTTCCAGAGGGTAAGGAGACTTAATGATGTGGATGCAATGAAGTGCATACCTGCAGTTTCAGTGCCTTCTTTCACAGGCATCTTCCATGTCCTTGTACAGCTGCAGCCCTATTGATTTGTGGTTTGATCACAAAAATATCCTTTAGTCATCACTGACATTTAGAGAAGAGGAGGAGCAAGGTGAATTAAGGGTAAATTTTGTGGGGAAACTCTGCAAGCCTGAGGGCAAAATAAGGTTTATGTGGAAATAACAGCTGGGCTCTTTGAAAATGCAGAGAAGCCTTAGCAAGTCTGGAGAACAAAAAGCAGCCTGTCCCAGCAGGCTCAGGCAGTGGCCCGTCTCATTACACATTGATTTTGCTGTGCCTCCCTCTCTTGTCCCCCCTGTGGCCTCCAACATTGCTGTAAACCACAATTTCTTGCCTTCACCTCAAAGCCACTCATAGCCAATCTCCACATCTTTAACATGTTGCTTTCAAACTGCCAGTGTCACTCCAGTCAGCACGGAAAAGTTTTGTTACCTGAAGTTTCAGAGTCCCTGGGACAATCATAGAATAGCTGAGTTGGAAGGGACCCACAAGAACCATCGAGTCCAACTCCTGGCCCTTCACAGGACAACCCCAAAATCACACCATGTGCCTGAAAGTGTTGTCCAAATGATCCTTGAACTCTGGCAGGATTGGTGCCATGATCACTTCCATGGAGACCCTGTTCCAGGAGCCAACCACCCTCTGGATAAAGAACCTTTTCCTGGTATCCAACCTAAACCTGCCCTGACACAGCTTCAGGCCATTCCCTCAGGTTCTATCACTAGAACAGCAAACATGAAAATCACATGCACCCTCAGAGAGCTCTTGCTGTATTTCCTTCACTTTCCATTTCCACTGTTTATTAAATGCTGCTGTAATAAATATATTGATACACATCCATCTGTCCCATAATCCCAATACAGCCAGGCAGAGAGGCAGGAGATGAAATACCACCGAGTAATACATTGTGAAAGTTCTCTCATCATCTCCTTTCTGCTCACACATCACTTTTGCTTCAGCTACTTGCAAAAGTCCAAACTTTTTCTATTGGCTGGTTAAAACCGTATTTCTTCCTCTCCTCATGGAAATGATTGGAGCTTGTATATTTTTGTAACCAGTATTTCATCAGGGGTATGTGTACAACCTCAGATATCACTTTGCAAGACAAAGAGGTTTCAGGTATACATAATAAATCTTTTTAGCCCTGGGCATTTCTTGTGTCTCAGAGGTAACCTTGTGATGCTACTGTGTGTAGTGAAGTGTTTTTAACCAAATTGGAGAGGTTTCCACTGTGTGCCAGAG
The DNA here is from genome assembly GCA_035222235.1 of Margarornis squamiger. Lineage (NCBI taxonomy): Eukaryota > Metazoa > Chordata > Aves > Passeriformes > Furnariidae > Margarornis > Margarornis squamiger. Next base: position 148,529,783 of record JAWWTY010000077.1, on the reverse strand, counting down.
ATAATTCTCCTTTTCTCACTTACATTCCCAGTGCCTTATCCAAAGACTGTTAGTGTCAGAGAGTCTTGCCCTAAACCCTGTTTTTCATGCACTATTCCTTCAGTGAGCTTGCATGAAGAAGGTAGTAATGAAAGCCTGGATTCAGCAAGTCCCTTATGTTTATCTTAGCAGCTTTACTGAATAGGGACGGACTTTAGAACCTACTAAAAAGTGAAGAATTTCTCCTGCAGAAGGAGAAAATAGTGCTGAGACACACATAATTTGCTAATAATCTGAATTTTAGGGAGACACATCTGCATATTTATATCCACAGAAATCGAGCTGAGTTAAAGTCTCCTATATGGTCTGTCAATTTGCAGTGGAGAGCTGCAACGAGAGAGATCTGTAGAGCTTGTGGTGAAATACTGTCTAGCTTCTGCAGATCCTCTGGCCTAAGTGTTAATATTTCCCTTGTTAAAAGGATGTGTTCCTTTCCTCCTACATTTACTGCACTTTTGCCTATGTTTTTGCTGCCAGGTGATGGCTGTCTCAGCAAAGGTGGTATCTTGCTCCTGTTTCTCTTAGCACAGACAGTACAAATATCATATGCCTCATCAATAAAGCTATTTTTGTGGATCTAATTTGCTGCCCCAATGGGGAATTGCGACTCTCACCTATTACCTGGGTTAGAGCAGTTCACTTTCTAGTTCTCTGATGCTAATTAATATCAATGTAGATCAATAGGCCATCAACCAGCTGAGGTCTCCTAGCAGTGCTCTACAGAGCTGTTCCTGCAGATTTGACTTCTTGCCTTCCTGGATTGAGTGCTGTGCTTTCTCTTTTAATTTTTTTTTGGGTAAGCAAATCACCATTTTCCCCAATCCAGATGGGGGGAATAACAGCAGGTGAATCTTATGTCATGAAAAGATAAAAGATGCTGTTGGCAAAGATCTGGAGCATCTCCAGACTCTGCTGGTTGGAGGAGTTTTGCATCCATCCCTGAGTAGCTCAGGAGAGAGAGAAAAGTGAACCAGGTATATTGAAAAGACTCTGTAGAGGTAACAAGGGAAAAGATAAGTGAGAAGGAAGATTGAAATCCACATTTCATAGCAAGGCCAGTTCACATTCCCTCCTATTTACCAAAAGGTGCCTGGTCCTTTATAAATTATCCCTGACAGCAATATTCTCCCACATCCTCACAGAAATTAAACTGAAAATCACATTCTTAGAAGTATTAACAATGAATGTCAAGTTTTAGAGGCTGATGCCACAGACAGTATTATTTTATGCCCTCTACACTATGCAGACTCATTTTATTCAGGTATTCTTTAGTACTTTTAATTGCTCCTTTATAAAAGAGAATGTTTCAGATCTTTCTTTCACCACCACCCTGTTCACCAGTGTGTCTCCTCTGGCTGTCATTTCCTTCTCTGCACTGAAGACATCTGTTCCCCTTGGTACTGAGGCCACCAGACAGCTCACGTGAGGCAGAAAAACACTTAATAGGGGCTATGAAGAAATGCACATTTTAATGTTAATATTTTAATGTCTTTTATTCAATACAAATCTTTAGCCAGACCCCTGAGAAACCTGGTACGACCTCATAGCTGATCCTGCTGTGAATGAGAGGCTGGGCTAGAGCTCTCCTGTGGCTCCTTCAAACCTGAATTATCCTGGGATCCCATTACCCCTCCATCTCCTCTGGTTCCACCACTGAGAGGTACCAGAAGTTCATGGGTTAATCTTGCTTCAATCTAAAGCCAGGATATCTCTATTTCCCTGCCTCCCAAGTCATTCTTGTTCTCCCTCATCTTCCACGTATTGCTACTGCAGGCAGAGGTTCATGCTCTGCTGCCCCATTCCCACCACATTTGTCACTTCTTTGTGGAAATAGTTAGGATATTAGGATGTCAGCATCCTTTTCTCCATCAGGAAGCAAAGGCTGCTGTGCAGAATGGTGTCCACATCTATGTCTGCATCTCCCTGGAAGAGAAGTCCTCTGAGGTGACCCAGTGGGTCCATGTTCCATAAGTGGATGCCCCACCCCTGAAAGCATTGAAGGCTGGGTTGGATGGAGCTCTGGGCAACCTGGTCGAGTGGAAGATGTCCCTGTCCCTGGCAGGGGATTTGGAACAAGGTTATCTTTAAGGCCCCTTCCAACCCAGACCATTCTATGATTCTGTGATTTTGGTGCAGCAAGTTTAAGCACTTACAACCAGAGTCACGTTTTCAAAAGCATTCAGATCTGTCTTGTCCAGCAGCAAGTGGGATGCAGATGTGGTGGGGGTAACTTTGCTCATGTAGGCATCAAACCCAACATTTTTTGAATGTATGGACTTCTGTTGATATAAAGAACAAAGTTGAATTATCTTCTAATTGAAGTCTCAGGTATTGCTGTTGAAGGATAGGTGATGGAAGGATTTTAGGTCAAAAATCAAGTTGTTTTTGTGATTTTACTCTTAGCATCTTCCTTTAGTCAAGGACTAAAAGGAATTTCTGGATCACTATAATCGTTCTTGTGTATGTCTAAGACTTCTTTCTTTCCATGTTTTGAAACTGTTCCATGGCTTTATACTGAAAGAGGGCAGGTTTAGATTAGATGTTAGGCAGAAATTCTTTACTGTGAGAGTGGTGAAGCTCTGAAGCAATTTCCCAGAGAAGCTGTGGCTGCCCTATCCCTGAAAGTGTCCAAGGCCAGGTTGGATGGGACTTGGAGTAACCTGGTCTAGTGGAAGATGTCCCTGCCCATGGTGAGGAGTTGGAACGAGATGAGCTTTAAGGTGCTTTACAACCCAAACCATTCTATGATTCTCTGGTTCTATGTGCCTGAACAGGCAGTGCTATTACAGCAATAAACATCTGCTTATTTTTAACTCTGCCTTTGGTGCTGGTGATTTTTGGAACAAAAGTTCCTCAGACCCATCTTTTCTTGTCAGTTCTCACACGAGGGATAAAAGCTGCCACAGATTTCTTACCGTGCTCCTATTCCCATTTCACAGCTGGAGAAGCTGAGACATCATGGATTGTTTCTCTGCCAGTGGAGCTCTATAGAAATGTAAATTCCCAGCCTAAGACCTGGGAAAGAATCAGTGCTGGTGCCAGGTTTAAAATGCTGCTTGTTCTGTACTTCCGCACCGAACTCTCTTCAGACAGTGCTGCGACAAGGGTTCCAAATACAAGATTTGGCTTATTTAGCTTGCAATTTTTCTCCCCCTTATTTGAATTTCTAGGCAGGTGGAACTGCTCCTGTTCAGAAAACACACTGTCATCTCTTCAGCTTGGATGAAGCTCTAGGAAAATACTGATTCTGATTTGTAAATGAAGGCAGATCTTCCCTACAGGGGGAGCTTGCTGTGATCCGAAGTTTCGCCCGTGGTATCACGACTTTATCAAGAGATGCTAAATGGCAGCCTGGCTCTCTGAAAACACAGAGCAGATTGCTCTGTCAGGGAGAGAGATAACCTCTTGCCCTCTGAAAAATCTTCAGATATGAAGATGAGGCTATAGGAGGGAGAGCAGGGGTGGGAAAGGGCTGCTCTGTACCTGCACACACAAAACACACCTGGGGGAAACCTTACAGGTGAATGTTGGCTGTGTCAGACAACGTGCTGCTGAGGTATTAAAAGATGAGCAGAGTCCTGGGTGCTGTGGCACTGAGACAAATGTCCCCAAGGGATTCGGGTACAGTGCCCAGAGCTGAGTGCTGGAGACTGGGATTAGCATATACTGACTTTATGAATGATGGTTTACTGCTGGCTGCAAAAGGAGTCTGTGCTCGAAGCCCTTTTACATACAAGGGCATTTTGTTCCTCTCAAGCTTCTTGGCAGAGCCTTTTCTCTCCTGGAAATGATGAAAGCCCAGATATTGGTTGATGATAAGTGGGAACAACTTTACATTTCTTGTAACACTGAGAGCTTTTGAAGTGTCTTTAAGAAGAAGACTGAGCTTTCCTCCTGTAAGGAAAAACTCAATGGAATGTGCAAGACCAGTGTTTGAGGGAAACAGTTACTGCTTCTTTGCCTGACTGGTTTTAAGAATTAGCCATAAATTCAGGGAGTGTGAGGAATTATGGAATTATAGAATTGTTTAGGTTGGAAAAGACCTTTAAGATCATCAAGTTGAACCATTGACCTAACACTGCCAAACCCACTGCTGAACTATGTCCCCAAGTGCCACATCTACACAGCTTTTAAATCCCTCTAGGGATGATGACTCCACCACTTCCCTGGGAAGCCAGTCCCAGGGGTTGATAATCCTTTTGGGGAAAAAAAAAATCCTAATATCCAACCTAAACCACCCCTGCTGCAACCCTGAGGCCATTTCCTCTTGTCCTATTGTTGCCTGGGAGAAGAGACCAAGCCCCACCTCACTACAACCTCCTGGAAGGGTAGAGGAGGAGAATATTTGTGCTCCTCATCCCTTAATCAGTCAATCCAAGCCCCTGAAGACTCTTGATTGTCCTAGAACTTCTTATTGCAACTTCATTGCTACCTGCCAGAAAAAAAAAATCAATATTGGGTAGTAATCTCAGGGTTCTAGAAGGGTAGAAAATTTTCCCTTCACATCTTTAACCCAGAGCCCAGGCAGGCAGCAGACTGCCCTAAGAAGAGGGTCTGGTCTGAATGTTGTGCCTTCTCCCTTAAATCCTTCAATCTCCACGGATTAAACTAATTTGATGGTTTAGACACAGCCAAGAAATTGGCTGGACCTGATCATTGCAGCAAAAAGGGTTTTGCTCCAGGTAACCCATGTGCTCTCCCCATTGCCTAAAACATGCACAACTACTCCTGGAGAGTCTCCCTCCCTGAGGTTTTCAGGGATTTGTGTCTCGCTCAACAAAACTCAGATGAGAGCAGAAGTGTCTCCTTGGTTTTGGTATTTTTAGCACGGGGTGGGGGCAGTGGGGAGTGATATCGAAAGGGAGGGTGGGAGACTAGTAAAGAGACAAAGTGAAAGATGTATGGATCTGCAATGACTCAGCAGAATGTCCTATTTAGTCTCATTTTGACAGTCCCTATAAACATAGTGCTGCAAATTTCAGCCCTTCAGCCTGATCAGATTAGCAGGGGCTGCCAACAGCCAGGGCCCAAAAGTCACTCTGTGAGCATCAGCCCCTGTATTTGGCATTATCCTTTCAAATGGCCCTTAAAGATGAAGTTTCTGGAGCATTTCAGTTGTCACACACGGCATTTCTCTTTCTCCTTGTTAAGTACATCTGAAAAATATAAAGAGGGAAAACAAGAGCAAATGCCATGACTTCTCTGCCTCTCTGATTTCAGTTCATGCTTAAAAATATGAGTCTCAGCATTAGGATGCAAGGACTTTTGGGATTAGGTCCTTCCATCCTGAATGCATCAAATCAAAGGAAATCCTGCACCTTTGCACGCTGGTGCTGATTACTTAAGAGGGAGTCACCTCCTGCTGAAGTCTGACAGGGGTAAGCCGTGTTCTAGTGGTTGTTCCCCCTGATGTTCTTTCTAATTTATATCACTGGGAAGGGTTAAGGAAGGTGACTTCAGGTGTTGCCATTAGAAAGTCAAATTGCAAAAATAAAGCATTAAAAATAAATGCTGCAGCAGAATTGCTGAGCCAGGGAATAAAGAGCTTTAAATGCAAACAGGGAACTGGCTGTGCATTCCTCTACCAGTCACCTGTCTCCCTGTCTGAGGATTAAGGACTCTGTGTCTTTCAGTCTCGTGTCTTCACATTCAACTCCAGGTGCTGCTGAATGTCACAACTTTTTACAGCTTGCCTGTTAAGATTTAGAGGAACTTCCTTCCTTTTATTTGGACAGCAGTAGGAAGATTATTACTTCTTCTGAGTCACCTCGTAGGAGAGACCCAAGGAGAGTCTCTCATAAAATAATGGATTTTAAATATATGTAGTCTTCCTCCAAAAAAACCTTCAAGAATTCAGTGAGTGATTTAATTTGCTCTTAGGGTAGATCCCCATCTATTGGAAATTGGTATAGATCCACTGACTTCAATGCTGTAAATGAACTGGTACCTCATTTTGAATGACTTTCAAACTCCCCCAAAGAAAAGCATGAACAGCATTTCTGTCATGCCCAGCTCTCCTCTCCCCTGGGTGTTTTTGCAGAAGCACAAGGTATTTTACAGCCACACTCAAACAGATCATCTTTCAACATTTTTCCTGTCCTTGTCCTTCCCTCAAGGTACTGTGTCATCCCTTGTACCTCAGGGTTGCGTGGTTCTTCCCTGTTGTCCGAGTGCTGTGTCTGTGACGTGGCTACTTTACCCTGAACCTTTGCTGGAAGGTGGGGAACATTTGGCTGCTTTCTTCCTGCTGTGTGTTGCTGGGGCTGGGAAGATCTCATGGGATCACAATCCTTGCTGTGGGCAGAGGAAGGATTTGAGGGCTGGAAGCTGTGCAACACAGAGGTGTGGGCCAGGCTGAGGGGCAAGATGAGTATCTCCAATACCACAGTAGCATCATCACCTCCTAGTTGGAAACTGACATACCATGTATTTTTACAGTTTTGATGTTTCCAGGGCACCAGTACATCCCCACAGGATGTGTGTAATTATTATTCCATGGTGAACAGTCTGGGCTTCAAATCTAGCTCGGTCTGAGCTTTCTTTTCTTCTCTCCATCCTTCTACTCCCCCTGAAACTGGTGTTGATTAATTTTCCAGCACTGTGTGTGGGAGTGGTGAGGTTTGGGTTGAAGACTATTATATAAATACCTCTTGCTATTGTTTTTCTCCCAATGCCTATGGAGTTAGAGCATCTATTGTTGTGTGCCATCAAGAAGACTGCCACAATAGCTTTGGAGGAGCCGTGAGAAGCCAGTGCTTTGTTTCCCAGGTGGATTTTCTCCGTAGGCGTCCGGATGGCACCACGTCGTGGTCGGTTGAGTCAAGTGGGTGGCTGAGCAGATGGCTTTGTTCTGCAGGCTCTCTGATGCTTGGTGACCTTCAAACAAGGTGAGGCAGGACCTTGTCCTCTGAGATCTGGGGTCAGGAGAGTCACTGAAGTGCCACCTGCCTCCCCCACGTTGTTCCTGTCTGTGACAAAGGTGCTGGCACTCGCTGTCCGTGTTGCATTAGCACAGAGATAAATTAGTCCTTCCCTTCTAAGTGAGGCTGGAGCTGGTGAGTGGTGCCAGACTGGCAACCCTGTGTTATTTACTGCCCGGTTTGTTGTGCTCCCTGATGCCTTGTTTGCTGTTTTGGAAGGCATCAGTGCATTAAGCAAAGGTTTTCCTCGGGCTGCTCGAGTCTCTCTGCTGAACTCCTGTGCCAAATGCAGAGCCACGTGAGCTGCAGGAGCCATTTTCATTTGCAGCTCTTACAGTTGCACTCATGAGCGTTGAGCATCATTCACTGTCGCATTATTGAAAGTGCTGAGGACTTTCTGATGTTTGTAACAGCCTTTCCTTGTTTTGGCAAGCCTGGCTACAGAAATACAGTCTAGTTCTGCCCTTTGCATTGATCCCAGTGCTTGACTTCTACATCTTTTCTGTACCAAGGCTGTGTTACTCATTATTCCACCCATTCCAGACAACTGTCCTCTCACTGCCCTGCACCCTGGGCATTGCACTCTGGGTACAGACTGCCTTTACACTCCACTTGGCATATCCCACAAAGCCCATGCTGAGCTGTCCAAATTCTGTCTTCTTGAACCTGGCCACATTTTGGGGTATTTTAAGACCTGCTTATGATTATCCATGTCCTCCCCAGGGTTTGGATAAACCTGCTTCTCACTAGGCAGCCAGTCACTGACTCAGCTCCATGTTCCATTTATCCTGGCAGGTTTTTCCCATCCTCCAGTCTCAAGGTCTGCCTGAAGATTTTGGCTCGGGGTAGTCACCTATAACCTGTGTGTCCTTGGGTAGCTGTGCCCTGTCCACCCATGTACCTCCAGATGAGACTGTCCAGGTGGCCCTGGGTTTATTGATAGTTCCATATCAGGTTTGTGCCCCAAGGGTGGTGACCAAGGGTTGCAGTCTCCTGCACATGGAATTTGCAGGATTATCATTATGACAGATTGAGATTTTTTTTTACTTGTTTTTCAGGATTTATTTTGTTTTTCTTCTTTCCACCACTGATTTGCCTTCCTGGATCACTTATAAAAATATTTAACAACGTGGCATCCAGCAAAATGCCTGGAGGAAGCTGGCTGTTAACCTTTTGTCACAAGGAAAACTGACCTACTTTTAGTTTTGGGTTGGGTTTTTTTTTATTATTTCTTTCTTCTTTCTCCTGACCTGCTTTTGCATTTGACATTGCTTTGTACCTCACTCCATGGTAGTTACCTTCTGTAGTCACCTGAGGAGTGACAACTTCACAGACCTTTATAATCTGAAAAAGAATTAAAGTAACTTGTTTGCAGTTTCTTTTTCATTTCCACTGAGTTATTGACTTGTTTAAAGAATTGCCAGGGCTAAGTGAGCTGTGATTTCCCTTACAAGGACCAGGCTATCACAGCCTTGCATGTGCTTTGTTCTTTTGTTCTGTTTTAACCATTTTACTGTGATGTGTAAGGTTTTATTGCTCTATTCATCATTCAAACAAGCCAGCACTTTTTGTAAAGCTCAGTTATTTGCAACTGGCAATCTGCAACTGGGCTTGTTTTTAAACAGAGTTTAGATGTTCCTGTGAGCCAGTCAGCTGGGGGATAATGCAGGTCATAAGGACATCTTGTCACCTGGAGTAAGGTACCTCTTCCACAGCCATGGTTTTCCAGGATGCAGGTGCCCCTGTCTGACTCTAAGGCCTCAAAATAATCTGTGAAAACAAACTTACAGAACACAGTTCACCAAGTATGACTTTAGACATCTCTTCTGTCATGAGCTGACCCATGATCAGCTTCTCTCTTCTCTTAATTTACTTTATAACAACTCCTGTTGTTTATCTTAAAAGCTTGAGCATACATCCATAATCACTGATACCTGTGGTTTGCCTTTTCACCAGGCTGTTTGGGCAAAATAGTACTTTTGTATTTGGTTTTGGGTTTTTTTTCCCCTTTTCTTTGAATGGCAGTGCTGCATCCCTGCTTCTGTCATCCCCACCTCTCAGAGCACTTTCTCACTTTGTGTCTAAGTTGAAAAGATTTTTGTCACCTGAAGCTTTTGTAATTTGAACTTGCATTTATAGAATCATAAAAGTCATAGGATCATAGAATGGTTTGGGTTGGAAGGTACCTTAAAAATCATCTAGTTGGCACTCAGTAGACCGGGTTGCTCAGAGCCTCATCCAACATGGCCTTGAACAATTCCAGGGATGGGGCATCCCTGGAATTATTCAAGGGAATAACAAATATTTGGTTTTCAGAGACCAGTCTTAACCTCTGTTTTCTGCTTACTCTTAAAAATGTGGCATAACTAGATGGCTTTAGGGTCACTTCCAACCCAAGCTATTCTGTGATTCTCTTATTTTATTCTTTTGATAATCGTGGACTGATGATCACACAAGTAAATGCATCTATAAGGCATCAATCTGGATAATGAAATTAAAGAAAAACAACGTCCTCATTTTGATGAACACCTTTAATTGAACAAATGAAAAGCCTTCCATTTAGGCATGCCAGGGTTATCTAAGTAGTGTTTTGGCATGTTGCCCTTTCACCAACGTGACTGTACATTCCAGCAACAAAATAGGGAAAAAAATCAATCATAGTGAAGGAAAAAACCCCAACCTACAATAATTGAATTTCATGATAATTGCAGATCAGAAGAAGAAAATTCTTTTTACAGTTTGGGAAGACTAAGTGAAAATGTGAGTAACAGAATGGTTGGCCCACATCAGGATGAAATTTTTATCTTCTTCTTTGTTGGAGGATGATGCAACACGTCCTTTGATATGACCTTGCAAACCAGTGACAGCATCTGGAATCAGGCCAGGATTTCTGGTTTAGGTTGGATATCAGGAAAAGCTTCTTCCCCTAGAAGGTGGTCAGGGATTGGAACAGGCTCCCCAGGGCAGTGGGCACAGCACCACTCTGACAGAGCTCTAGGAGAGTTTGGACAATGCTCTCAGGGACAGGGTGGGATTCCTGGGGTTGTCCTGTGCAGGGCCAAGAGCTGGACTTTGGTGATCCTTGTGGGTCTCTCCCAACTCAGGATATTTTCTGATTCTATGATTTTCCTACTTTGACATCTGAAAGACTCATAGCTTGAAGGATTTGCAGCAAATAAAAGATCAATGTGTCTCCTTGTCCATCTGGAGAACGGATGTGTATCCAAAGTCTGGGAGATGTACAGGGGATACCTGCATATTTTACAAGTACAGTGTAAAGGAGGGAAACTTTAGATGCATGTTCAGGTCCCACCTCCCCAACAGACTGAGTTTTAATAATGTTTAAGTCTTACAAAGGCTCCTGGTGGTGAAGCTGTTTTGCTGCTTGCAAGTCTCTTTGCTGGGACACTGAGCAAACCAAGAATTACCTCTAAGGAAGGAGCACACTCAGTCTGAGACAGCAAAGAAGATATTTCTTGGATAGTCTTGGATGGGCCACTGTGGAGGTTGGTCTTTTCTGCCAAGTAATGAGCAGACAAGAGGAAATGACCTCAAAATGTGCCAGAGAAGCTTCAGAGTGGATATTAGGAAAAAATCCTTCACAGAAAGGGTTGCAAAGCACTGGAACAGGCTGTCCAGGGAAGTGGTTGAGTCACCATCCCTGGAGGGATTTAAAAGGTCTGTAGATGTGGCACTTGGGGACATGGTTTAGTGGTGGCCCTGGCAGTGCTGGGGGAATAGTTGGACTCAATGCTTTAGAGGTCTTTTCCATCCTAAATGATCTTATGGTTTTATCAAATACAAGTTCTGTGGCAAGAAGGAGACTGTCTCAAGGTGGTCTTATATGCATTCCTTGGGTGAAATTTTTGTTCTCCTGTGGTTTGAGCTGGAATGTTGCTCATTCTGGTTTGATTTAGGTGATTTAGGAGAACCACAGCAAGCAAGAATGCAAAGTACCTGCCCTGGGAAATGAACATCCAATTTCTGCACAGCAAGAAAACAGGGAAGTTTAAACCCAGTGGCATTAATTAAGAATTTGTCAGGAAAAAGAAAAAAACAAAACAATGACAACAACAACAAAACCCAAACCAAACAAAAAAAACAAGACATCACCTTGATATCCAACTAAAATGCAGCTACACTTCCCTGAATTTTAACTCTTCTTCACTAATGCAACTTCACATTATGGGATTATAATATGTCTGTGTTAAAGGGAAGGGGAAACCCTTGTTGGCTGCACTCATCTAACTCCCCTTTCTTCTGGAAATAAAGGAGAAGGTGATGGTGAGGGATGGGGGTGAAGAAAAGGAAAATAAAGAAATTAGGGTTGGAAAGAAGCCTTGAAACTGGCAGCTGTCAGAAGCCCTCGGGACAAGTGATAAAATGCTGCATTAAAGTAGCTCCAGTGTGAAATGCCATTGACAGAATAACGAGGATGGGAAATCACTTTATAAATGTGCTTACCAGGATAAACAGATATGACTGAGGGCAACTCCACTCTGTCACTAAACACTTGAAAGGGCAAAATTTATGGCAATCTGTTTCCTGTTAAAAAAAATAAAAATAAAAATACAATGGGGATAAACAAAACTAAACCCAGAGAGGCTTCGGACGGAGGTGAGGGCTCAGTGCACATGGAAGGGTGGAAATCAGGGCAGAAAGAATCTCCTGTAACAGACCATTGGGAGAGAGCAATAAATGGAAATGTGTGATGATGCTGAGGAAGGGGGGCTGGTTCCTCATGGTGCACACGTGGCAAAAGCAGGAGCCACTCTAAAGGCACAGCCTGGGGGATTTCACAGGCAAAGAGTGCAAAAGGACATGAGTTTAGGTTTCTGCTGAGCTGAGGCTGGCTGGGCAGCAGCTGCTCGTGCAGGCAGCCAAAGGCTCTGATGAGGAGATGAAAATGCCATGGGGAATGTGCACCCACTAATAAAAGATTTCGGAGCTCTTTCATGGCCTCTGGCACTCGGGAAGGATGAGATCATAGAGTCATAGAATTGTTAATGTTGGAAAAGGCCTCGAAAGGTCATAAAATCCAACAGCTAACCCAGTGCCACTGTCATATTCACCACTAAATCATGTCTTCAAGTGCCATATTCACATGGTTTTTGAACACTTGCAGTGATGGTGACTCCACCACTTCCCTAGGCAGCCTGTCCCAATGCTTCACAACCCTTTCCATGTTTTTTTTTTTTCTTCATATCTAATATAAATTTTCCCTGATGCAACTGGGGGCCATTTCCTCTCATCCTGAATGCAGTAACCAAGGTGTCTCCACCACTGTCTCATCACTGTCACAGGGCAGACCTGGCATGGGAGCAGGTGAGCAGAGACTCAGGAGGGAAATGTGCCAGGGTTGGAAGACAAAAGCCGTGAAGCAAAGCTTCAGTGTTTCCAGAGGTCAGCTCAGATGTGGAAAGCTGGAGAAGCACAACTCCAACATTTCAGCAGATAAGCAAGTCTGCTGTCAGTCTCTATAACTGACCAGCCAAAAGCAAACAAGTGCAATTTATGTTTTGGGGGTTTGCTTATGGAAACTAAAAGTTTATTCTGTTTCTGTTCTAAATTGCCTCCTCATATTGTCAACTAAATAAATGCTGAAGTTGTGTTTGACTGGCAACCATATCCCACCAGTCCTGCTGGCAGGAGGTGAGCAGTGGTTGGCAAGGACTGGACAGAGCTCAATCCATCAATTTATGCCAGGGAGTCATCAAACAGAGAGAACTTCTTGTAATCAGAAGAAAAAGAAACAACCAACCAAACAAAAAACCCCAGTTTGAAGTGTTTGAATTAATTCAGTGACATTTCAATGATGTTCATCACAGCCTGATAAGAGTATGTTGATATTACTAAGCATTAATAAAAAGTCAGGTATATATGTGGCCTAAAGTTGCACCAGAGGAGGTTCAGCTTGGATATCAGGAAAAACTTCTTCAATGAAAAAGTGTTCAGGCACTGGAACAAGCTTCCCACTTGGAAGATGGAGTCCCCATCTCTGGAAGTGTTCAAAAAATGAGTCGATGTGGCATTTCATGATATGGTTTACTGGGCGTGGTGGTGCTTGATCAAAGGTTGGACTTGATGGTCTTGGAGGTCTTTTCCAGCCATAATGATTTTATGATTCTGTATCATAGGCTATGACATATCATAATATGAGGTTTGATACCTAAAGTACCTAAAGTCCTCTGTGCTGGAAAGTTGTTTATTTCGCCAATCTGCCTTGAATGGAAAAATAAATAAATTAGCTGCAATACCAACAGTAGCCTTTTGCAGGTACATTTAGTCTGGAAGCAACCCCCAGTTCCTCCACTTCTCATCTGCCACTCTTGACCCCATCCAGCTTTCCCAGTGCTTCACCCCTGGATCCAGAGACACCTGCGTGTTGCAGGGAATGAGCTGAGCCACCCCCCACTCGAGTCTAGACTCTCATCTGCCTCATTTGCAAATGAAACCAAAATCAAAACAGTCCACTGAAAGCTGATCTGAACTCAGGGAGCACAAGCTGAGCACGATGGAACATAAATGCTCAGAGCCTTCTAATAAACTGGGGAGAGGAATCCAAATTCTTCTGAATTAGCATTTCTTTGGGGAGGGGGCGATACAGGTGGGAGTGAAGGCAGGCTAACACTTCTCTGCTGAGTGACTGGTGGGTTGGTGAGCACAGGAATATCTGCTCTGCCACTGTAGATGAGCCTGGTGGTTTGTAAATGCAGCCTTTGGGCCAGGGGCTGGCTGTGGTTTGCTGTTGCACACAGCTGATAGGTGGCACACTGCTGTCAGGATTCCCTGCTGCAGATGCTGCTCTCTGATTGTTCTCTCTGACTATTTAATGACAGAAAGTGTCTTTGTTGCTATTGATACGTTGGTTAAAGCTTATCGAGTTTCACGCTGTGTTTTCGTGGGCGGGGATGTTTAGCAGAGCAGAGATTTGCTGAATTTGTCTTAGCAGGTGAAGGCTGAGGGAGAGGTGCATGATTTAATCAGCTTAGTGACTCCAGTTGATGGGGAGTTTGTGGCTGCAGTCTGAAATAGTCTGTCTCTCTCTGATTTCGAGGGTTCGCATTGATTGCATTGAATATTAGACAAGCAGAGTTAAGAGCAATCTTTAAACATCATCAAATCCTTCTCTCAGCTCTGAGACGGGATCAACAAACCAAATCATTAACTTCTTATATGGATGTCTTCTGTTGCAGTTTCAGTCCACATATTTCTGTCAGGATGGTGAATATAGAGAACAGGTTATTCCCTTCCTATTTGCAACAGTTCCACTTATTAGAAAAGCATTATCATGCATGTTATTGTCTCCCCATACCTTTTCTACATTAAAAACCACACTATATTCTGTTTTTCCTATCAGGCTGTGTTTCTGACACCGTTGGTCATTCCCATGGCTTCTCTCTGAACTGTCTCCTGCTGGTCCACCTGAGATTTATTGCTCAAAATTGGACTCAGTACTTCATCTCACAAGTGCAAGCTTTGTCCCCAGCATCTCCCAACACCTTTGCTTGGTTGGTTGTTTGCTTTTTGAGGATTTCTGCACAGGAAGTTGCCTTCTATTCTTTATGTCTAATTGTAGAACTTTGTATTTTCACTATTTGACTTCACTATTTTTTTTTTCAGTGTTTCCCCAATTTAACAAGATCACTTTGAATTCTAACCATATTCTCTGACAAGTTCAAAATATCTCTGAGCTTCACTGCACCTTCATATTTATTAATTGTCCTTTTTAATCCATCACATAAACTATTACCAAAAGATGTTGGTTCGTTCTGGATCCAGGAAGAATACCAGAACTCAGGGAATCATAAAATCATGGGTTAGAAGGAATCCTCAAGGACCATCTTGTTCCAACCTCCATGACATTGACAGGGACACCTTCCACTAGACCAGGTTGTTCAGAGTCCCATCCAACCTGGCCTTGAACACTTTCAGGGATGGAGCATCCATCCCTATTTCTCTATAAATCTCAAGTTAGTCTTTATGAGTCCCAGACAGTTTGACAATATCTAACCCTTAATCTAAACTCCTCAAGCCCAGTATTGGTTCTCCATTGGCTCTGAAGGAAGACCAGGGCAAATGGCTGAGCAGTAAATGTAGATGTAGCATCAACATATAATTCACCAACTCTGCACTGTAAATAACACCTCTTCCCTTTAGGGATTAAAATGACCCAGACTTTGTTCTGTGAGAGCATCTTCACCATATGCCAATGACACATAAGCAAAATTGGTAAAATAATGCACATTATTAATTGCTTGAATGATGGGCCCTTTGATCAGAGAGTGAGCTCCTTGCTGTTCACTGCTGGTGAGGGAGCCAACTGGGGACGCTGTGCCACTGGTCCTGTTGGGTAGTTTTATCCAGAAACTGGGAATTGTCAGCTGGATAGTAGGTACAGACAGTTGCAAAATAAAGTGAACTGTCATATGGCCTTTACTGTCTGCCTTAGACATTGGCACCTTTTATATGATGGAAAGGTGTGTGAGAAATGAGGGCATTTTGGCCTGCTTTTTCTATTAGAAATTTGGAGGTGATCCAGAAGGGAATAAATGAGGAAGAAGTATTAAGTATAATTTATGAAGAGAGATTACAGGAATTTACCAATTGCAGGCTCAGAAAGTGCAGCAGTGATTAGTTGAGCCATGATGACTGTGTAGAAATACTTGATGTGTAATAGCATTGAAAAAAGGGGAGAATAGTTTAAGATATTAAGGTTGAAGGTAGTAACAAATTACAGAGTAGAAACTAAGGACAGATAGAAATAAATTAAACATTAAGAAAAAAAATCCTTGAACAATGAGATTAATCATTTTGGCTATAATGGATATTTTTAAAATAGGTCTCTCATGTACAGGATGGAGAATAAAACCACGTGAGGGTGTTTTGGAGAGTCAAGTTGCAGGAAGGAGGTGATAACCATCAACCTTTCTTTTATAAGCCTTTTAGCTGCTTTTGTAATTAATTGGCCCTCAGATACCTTTACTCAGCATTTGTGCCTTTCAGGTAACCTGCATCATTGACTGCATTACATGTTAGACCAATGTCAACAGCATATTGTGCATTCCACAGAGCCAAAATCTGGAAGAGTCTACAAAGACCACAGCACTTAGTTTTGAAGATTTGGGGCAGAAAGGTTCCTGGGCTTGTATGGGGCGTGTCTTTTCTCTTTGCCCAGCTTGTACTCTTGAGGAGATTGTGGACCTTGGGTGACCTTGGATGTGTAGTTACTCATGGAGCTGGCACTGTTTGGAGCCCCTGATGACCTGGACAGACGTACCCCATGTTTTGGCTGTGCCATTTCATTCTCCTGAAGAGAGAGGACAAGACTTCAGCTCTTGTGAGGTCCCACCCGGATCACTGAATCCGGCTCTGGGACTCCAACACAAGAGAGACCTTGATGTGTTGAAACAAGTCCAGAGGAGGCCACTGAGTTGACCACAAGGCTGGAGCACCTCTGCTGTGGAGACAGACTGGGAAACTTGGGACTATCCAGCCCGGAGAAGAGAAGGCTTCAGGGAGACCTTAAAGCATCTGTCCAGTACCTAAAGAGTCTCCAAAAGAGCTGGAGAGAGACTTTTCACCAGGGCATGGAGTGATAGGACAAGAGGAAATGGCCTTAAGCTGAAGGAGGGTAGGTTTACTTTAGATTTTAGGAGGAAATACCTCGCTATGAGGGTGGGGAGGCCCTGGCACAGGTTGGCCAGAGAAGCTGGGGATGCTCCACCCCTGGAAGTGTTCAAGATCAGGCTGGACTGGGCTGTGATTAACCTGATCTAGTGGAAGATGTCCCTGCCCATGGCAGGAGGTTGGAACTAGATGGTCCTTTAAGGTCTCTTCCAACCCAAACCCTTCTATGATTTTATGATTCCAAGCTTCAGTGACCTCTCTAAGAGGTTGCAACTCCCTCTCTGCACCAAAGCCATGAGCTCCACTTGTAGTAAGGACTGACCTGTCTCCAAACTCTGCACAGGACACTGTAGTTTCAGCTATTTCCAAACAGAGAATTGGCAGCATAGCAGTGAATTGTGAAACGATGCTGCATATTTCCCTTGTCTTTCTCCTTTCAGTTAGAGTTAGATGTTCCTTTTTAATTTGTCAAGAATAAATAGTGCACCTAAATGAATCACTCAGCTGATAGCTGCAGATCAGACTCTGCAATCAGTATTTTATTTAAGTAAAATAATTGAGTGGCAATGGATAATACATGACAGCTTAAGATTGCTCTAATTGCTTGGTTTCCCAGAACACTCCTAAAAAAGAAAATGAATTCCTCCATTGTATTTTTTTCTGGCTACATGACCCTCATGGAAATAAATCCAGAGAGAAGAATTAATAGTGCTGCAAACAAAGTGTGGAAAGTGTTGAAGTTTTTGTCATAATCTTTGCCCAGTTACTATTTTTGAAGATAACATACCACCTGTAATAAACTGCCTTTCCTGGGGCTGGTATCAGTCAGGGTGATAGATTACAACTACTTCCCTCACTTCTCCTATTAGTTTATACACTGCAGCCTGGGGCAGAAAGCAGGAGATGCTAAAGGAAAACTCAGTGTAAGGTACTGAGTTGGGAGTTTGCTTATGGATTTCCATATCCTTGGTGACTTTGTACTCAGGAGATCTTTTTTCTTCGGAGCAGCTACGATGAAAGCGTAGCTGTAAATATGAAATGGACTTTATTTTCTTATTTTAAAAAGACTAAGTGTCCCCAACAAGCATTTCTATTGCACAGAATAAAATAATAATAATTTTTTTTTTTTCCCATAGGTTGCTATAAGGACTTGTATATCTTACTTTTTGCTGCTGTAGAGACCAATGGCTCATTTGGGCTGTTGGAGAGCAAGATAAATGTGCAATACAGACTAAGAGTTCCTGTTGGACAGGTACCTACCCCATGGAGCACTCCATGGCAATTGCATCTAATCAGTGTGTTTATTGCCCAGCACTGGCAGAAAGAACCAAGTGACCTGTTGCTCATAAAAAAATTATCTTGAACAAGGCTCTGGATTGTTGTGAGTGGAGAATTCTTCTCTGTTTGCTGTGGCTTTTCTTTTTAGCTTTTGTGTTTTATTTAATTTTTGCTTTCAGGGTGTCAGGCCAGCAAGTTTCACAAACTCTAAGCTGCAACCTGTGTTCTAAATACAAATGGATATTCTCTGTTGGGAGAACCTTACTCTTCACTGAGTATTTTTATTTCTGGTCTTAAAAGGTGACAATGTCAGGCATTTAATTATCTCTATATTTATATATATACATATGTTAATTAACTCAGAATGGACTCCTGGATTCAACTCCAGGAAGCTTGGATAGGTGAGTTGGCAAAAAAAAAATGACACAAAACTCTTTCAAATATATCAGAAAATAGAAGCAATATTTCTGGTCTGTGAGTCTTTCATATCCAGCCCAAGGGTTTGTTGGAAACACAAGGATATTAATCTTTCTTTAGTGGTAAAGTAGAAACTTGGTTGTAGGAGAGCAAAAGGTTGGATTTGTAGTGTGGGTGCAGATACTTTCTTTTGCAACCTTGAAAAAATAAATCATAGAATCACAGAATAGTTTGGGTTGGAAGGGACCTTAAAGATCACCTAGTTCCAAAATCCCTGCCATGGATCAGGTTGCTCAGGGTTATTGTTTCCAAATATACATTACAACATTCCAGAGACTTGTTCCAGCCCTGTTAACAAAGTACAGGAACATCAGACAGTGAGTGAAGAGAAATAAAATTGGGGCACGTCCCTTTTGGAGAGCAGAGCTGATGCTCACTCGGGAGAGCAGTGAAGTCACTTCCCTCTTCATTCACTCAGTTTGTGGATCTCCATCCTTCACTCTTTGTGCACTTTATGAGTGCCTAGTGGAAGAGGAGAGTGGTGGGGATGAAGGAAGGGCAGTGCCACTGCAAAATACGTGAATGCACGTCCTCTCCTCCACCATGGATGGTTTTTGAAACATATCTCTGTTTGCTCTGCACCTCGAGTTTGTAGCATAATTCCTTTGGCCCTCACAGCCCTCTGCCCCTCTTCTCCACCCTTGTGAAGTCCCACCTGCAGTGCTGCTTCCAGCATCAACCTGTTGGAACAGATCCAGAGGAGGATCACAAAGATGATTAGAGGGATGGAACACTTGTCCTCTGAGGAAATTGGGATTGTACAGCCTGGAGAAGAGGAGGCTCTGGAATGACCTAATTGTGACCTTTCAGTACCTGAAGGAGGCTACAAGAAAGATGGAGAGGGATGTTTTACATGGGCATGCAATGATAGAATATGGTGGAATGGCTCTGGAATGAAATAGAGTAGGTTTAGATAACATATGAGGAAGAAATCCTTCCCTGGGAGGGTGGGCAGGCCCTGGCACAGGGTGCCCAGAGAAGCTGTGGCTGCCCCATCCCTGGAAGTGTCCAAGGCCAGGTTGGATGGGGCTTGGAGCAACCTGGGACAGTGGAAGGTGTCCCTGCCTGTGGCTGGGGGTTGGAACCAGTTGATTTGGAGGATCCCTTCCAACATAAACCATTCCATGATTCTATGATAAAAGTTTTGCCTTTCAGATTCCCCCAGGTAAGCAATTCCTGCTCTTACTCTTCCTGTTATCAAATTCTCCCTGCATTAACTTCAAGACAAAATGGACCCAATGCAACTTTTCTTGTTGTTAAAGTTAATCAAGGCAAACAAATTTTGATTTCATTTTATTCTTTGTTTACTTGCCTGCTATCAGAACATATCAGTGTTTGTGCTTATCTTACACCAGAGTGTTTAAGCAGGAAAAAGAAGCCTGAGATTTAAGGTCTGTTTTCTGCTACTGTGGACAGAAATAGGCTGTGTTTATATCTCTGCAGTCTGCTAAGCCTCAAATGGTAATTCAACACCTGGTGTATGTTGGGGGCAAGTTAGATCTTAAAATTATTAATGTATGCATATATAGAGTTGCTGTTTATGCAGGTGGGTGTGTTTGTGATACTCAAGAATACATGTGTATGTGTGCCTGTATAAATACTCACATGTGCATATATATATGTGAATTCACATACCTTTTTGCAAACTGCTAAATTTAAATGAAATTTTGGATGTTAATTAGTTTGAAGATCAAAATCACAGTTAGCAACAGGAATGTTTTATTTGATCTTTGATACTTTCCCAAAGATAAATTGAGGATATCTACTTAAAAACAGAACTATTGATGACCTTCTCCATTAACACATCTCCTATTTCCAGATCCAAAGGGTTTTAAAAAAGGGCAAGCTACCTCTTCCTATCATTTTTATTACATTTCCCTCAGACCACAACCCAGTTCTGACCTTCAGCACACGCTTGGAAGTGATAATGTTCCCCTGAAAGAAGATATCTGCCTTAAATAGTTTTCAATCTCTATAAAAGCAAACCTTGAGGGACATGGAGTACACAGAGACGGGGGGGCAATGCCTGTTTGCAGGCAGACTGATCCAGGTGTGTGGAGGTGAAGCTTCAGAGAATGGAGAGCTCAAAAGTTGACTAAAAGACACTAACACAGCTCAGAGTAACCTGCTGCTGCCCCCACATGCCTCACACACATTTCAGACAGTGTCACAGGTAATGACACCTATCACTAAAATACGCTGTCAAGACATGATTTCAAGTGAGGTTTGATGACTGAGAGGAGAAAAGCTTTCCAAGGGAACTGCCTGTCAGACCCACTCGTGCTCAGATTGCTGCTGGTGGGAAGACACAGGCTGGGGGAGGCAGAGAAGGGGAGTTGGAAGGTGGTAGGGAAGGTGAGTCTTCTGTCCAACTCATTGAAGTAATTCTTTAAAACAAAGAGTAACCACAGCAGGTGGATATCAGGAATAGTCTGTGACTGTGTGGAGAACCTGAGCTGGAGAAGGCTCGTGGTGGGACCTGTGGCCCCTTGGAAAGAGGAGCCCACACTGGAGCAGGTTTGCTGCCAGGACCTGTGGCCCTGCAGGGGACACACACAGGAGCAGTTCGTGAAGAACTGCAGCCCATGGGGAGGACTGAGGTTAGAGAAGTTTGTGGAGGACTGTCTGGATGAGAGGGACCACAGAATAGGGCTGGGGAGGAGTTGGAGGAGTCCTGCTCGTGAGGAGGAAGGAGCAGCAGACGCAACACGTGATGAGCTGACTGAAACCCCATTCCCTGTCCCCCTGCACCACTTTGGGGGAGGAATCTGGGAGTAAAGTGAAGTCCTGGAAGAGGAGAGGGGTGTGCAAGAGGTGTTTTTAAGATTTGGATTTATTTCTCATTACCCGACTCTTATTTAATGGGTAATAAATTAAACTCATTTCCCCAAGTCCAGTCTGTTTTGCCCATGATGGTAATTGGTGAGTGATCTCTGTCCTTATCCACAAACCCTTAATAATATTTTCTCTCCTCTGTCCATGTGGGCAGGGGAATGACAGAGCAGCTCTGGTGGGCACCTGGACCCACCACAGGGAGAATGACCATCACTGGCTGGCTGGTTGCAGGATCTCCCTTTATCCATCCCACCCTCTGCAGTGGCCACAGCTCTCTCTGATGAGCTCGAGGCATCTCACCTTCCACAGCCATTTGGCTTCTGGTGGACAGGAACACCTTGCAAGTCGTGTTTCTTGAGCTGGTGTCCCCAGGCAGATGCTGGACTGGCATTCCAGAGCTCAGCACAGCTATTGTAATTATGCAGAGAAGAGCTACACTCGCTGAGATGACACAGACCTCGAAGACAGCAGAACAGAGAGGAGGCTCACACAAGTGAGCAAGAGGGAGAGAGAAACTCCACACACTGCCTGCTGTTGAGTCCCAGGGGGGATCTAACTCAGTCTGTAATTGCTGTTCTGGATAGATTCTGCCCTCAAAACAATTTTCTGCTGGTCTGTTGTTGCTTAGACTGAATCAGGTTGATTTATAGAATGTCATTTTTTTTTTCTCTCCAGCCACAGACAAGAGAGAAATATTTGTTGGGAGGCTGTTGCAGCAAGATTTACTTTCTGCCCATCTCGCATCGGAAGCTTGCTCACGTTTTATATTATTTGTTTCCCTTTCCCTTCCTTTCCCCTGTCTCTCAGAAAAGAGTGAGGACAGAAAAACACCGTGCTTTGATTAGTCTTTCCGTGTCCACACATGGTGGACCACAGGGTAGGAGACACCCCAAGGGGGTTGCAGATGGGGACAACACACGAGGAACATCTGAGCATCTCTTTGGTAAAACATGACAGACACTACAAAGGGTTGTTGGTTTGTTTTCCTTGTTTCTTTCTTTTTTTTTCTTCCCAAAAAATAACAAGCACTAGGGTTTTGTTTTCCTTTATTATGTTTTGAAGTGCTTCCTTATACAGAAATACACACAGAGATGTTATATTACAACTTTCAGGATCTCCTTCAGGTTTGTTTTACAGCTCTGCTGGCTGCTTGTTGCAGAACAGATGATGGGGCAGGATGAGACCTTGCTTGTCGAATTCAGCATCTCCCGAATATTGAGTCAGCAATTAATTTAAATGCTAATTTATAGTCTTAAAAAAATGGATGGCTGGTTTGTGAGTAAACACAAAAGCACATGTGCTAAATATGATAGTCCACTGATACTTTTGATCCTATTTTTATACAAACCTAAGGCAAACATTCTTGGAAGTAAACGTGACTCTTCCCTTGAGGACCTGAGCTGACACTGATAAAGGAGGCTGGGATGTGACTACACGTGAGAGAGGAGTTATTGACAACACAGGCTTGTTCTGTGTCCTTTTTGAGGAGAGCATGTTCCCCTCTCTGGTTTATTTAATGCCATTCCCATGGCTGGAATACAGAAGTGTCCTTAGGATATCATTAAGGTCAGGGTTATGCTGGAAGTTTTCAGTGTGGATAAATCTTCACCCCACAAAGCATGAGAGTGGAAGAGAGAGGAGGTTCACTTATTTGCTGTCTTGGCTAATACTTCAGTAATGCTCATTCCATGGGGAAATGGGCTGCTGGGATTTATTATAAGGTTGTTCCCACAATGCCTGCGTTTTATAACCTGACTTGCTCACAGATTATTTTCATAAATATTGAAGTTGTGGACTTGTTGAAGCAAAAAATGGGAAATTGAAATTTCCAGTTTGTCTGAAAAATCCTATATCCACCCGTTTCAGTGCTAGAGTTGGAAACTCAGAATTTTTTCCAAGATCTCTGTACTTTGCAGTGACATTATTCACTTACTGAATCAGGTGAAATGCCTCAAATAGTCCTGCAATTTTATTTTCTGTTATGCAGTTTCCAAACTAACTTTCCCTAGTGAGAGTTAATCCTCTGGATCTTCAGGTCCCCAAACTCTTTCATTTCTCTAGTTTTCTCATCTGGCACTTCTCTGCTTTTTTTGGTCATCTTTAGCTACTGCCATTTCATTTTACTGTTGACTGGTTTAATTCTTTTTGCTCCAGTATGGATGACATTAAACCCTGTCTAATCTGAGCAATGGATTTCTCCTTCTGGAAAAGGAAAAAGAAAAAGTAAAAAAAATGAGAGAGAGAAAAGGAAAAAAATAAAGAATAAAAAAAAAGGGGTGGGGGGGGAAGAGAGAGAGAAGATTTAGATGGAAGGGTTTAAATCTGCCTCCCTCTTGCTGCAGAGTGTAGTGAATGACTTGTTGCCAGACAGGAAAGGCTGGTGCAAATCAAAACCCAGGAAGCCCCAGCCTGGTGAGCTGGCAGGGAGACAGACAGCATTTTTGGGATGCTTCTGGCTGTTGTATTCCTGCTTTCTGTGGAGTCAAAGAGATTTATAAGGAGCTGTATTTCATTGTGAATTCTGTACAGTGTGTGCAAACATGGGAAACCAAAGGCAATGTGATTTTGCTAAACAAACTCTGATGCCTGGCAAGTTCAGAGCTACTTGGTGATGGAGCCAACCTGGCAAGGAGGAAGAGGAGTGTGTAGCTCCAAGGTATATTCCATTATGGAAGGTCTTTATTTTATTTTCTTCTATTTCTTCTTTTGTTTTGCTTACCTATATCATGGGCTTTGAAACTTCACATTGCCAGGTTAAATTATTCAGCAGATTCCTTGCTTGAGGTCACATTGCTTTGTGCTCTGTGCTTTTGAACTCACTCCTGTTCTTCCTTAAGTACAGTCCTTGCGGTTTTTCCTTCCTAACAACTCCGTGGCTGGCTCTAAGTAATGAATATTTGCTAAACAATAATTTTAAGTGTTGTTGCAATGTTATGAAAAGGATCTGTGCTCAGCAGCAGCAGATGGCTGGTTCATTCCAAGCACCTGAATATAAATGGCAAAGCTGAACCAGCACCGTTCACACACAGCATTGAATTTCCTTTCTCATTCTTCCTTTCTTCCCGTCATTTCTGGGGATCAGGACACCAACAACCCAGCTCCTCATGGTTCAAATGTCTGAGGAGACAATATATAAGCATATATATATATATATATACACATTTATATATAAAAATATAAGATAGATATAAATATAAAATATGTAATCTCTCTATATAAAATAAATCACTGTATCATCTGATCTTCCTTAGACTGAATTACCCACTGGTTTTATTCCAACGAAAATACTTGGGCTGGGGGAAAGGGGTATGTATAATTCAATATATTGCAAGAAACTGTCTAACCAAATGCATGTGCAAAAACATGTTCTGCAGTTTGAAGCCATGTTCACTTAAAGTGCTGGAAAAAAAGCAAAACAAAATAAAACAAGCTGAAATGTAGAAGGAATTGTGTTTTTATTGCAAGGAACAGAAACCAGAAATGGATGTCAGTGGCAATTTAACCAAGAGAGACGAATGAGCATTCTGGGCTTTTTTTAGTGTTGTTATTTGTTTGTTTAATTTTTCCTTAATCATCTTTTGCTAAGCAGTTAAATGGGAGCAGAACAACACATTAAAGTTAATTCTCAATTCTTCACATTTTACTAAACTTTAGTTTTCTCCTTTGAAAGATTTTTACAAAAAGCTCAGAAAACTTCCCCACCCCAAAAAAAAAAATCATAACTAATTTCTGCTCATTTCCTGGCAGTGATTTACTGCCACAGTGCTCAAGTGCAATCTCAAGTTACTTAAACTTTATTGTTTTGCACAATATTCTGCAGTATTTACAAGTTAGGAATAATACCATCCATAATTAAAGCTTCATTGTTCTTGGCAAGTGGAGGAATGAATTGCATTTTGTGGTGCACTACTCAGTCTTTGGTTGAGGGTTGTTTCGTTGGGTTTTTTTGCTTTATTATGATTTCTCATAGCTTTTTAAATCTTTTATTTTCCCTACTTCTTTGGTTATTCAACAGTTTGGTATATTCTAGAATTCACAGTGGGGCTCCTAGGTTTCATTGCAAATTGATGCAATCCTGTGATTAAATGTTATGCCAGTCTTATTCTCAGAGCAGCTTCAGTAGAAGGACATGGATTCACTTTGCACCGTTTTCTAAATTTCCCAGTAGGGAAAATGAGTTCTTTGAAAGTAGGGTGGAAGCAACCAGACCCTTTGGCATGATCACAGAATCCCAGAATGGATCAGCTTGGAAGGGACCACAGTGGGTCATCTGGTCCAACCCCCCTGCTCAAGCAGGGCCATCCCAGAGCACATTATTCAGGATTGTGTCCAGACGGTTCTGGGATATCTCCAGTGAGGAGACTCCACACCCTCTCTGGACAATCTGTCCCGGTGCTGGGTCACTCCACACCAAAGAAGTTCTTCCTCATGTTCAGGTGGAGCTTCCTGGACATCAGTTCCTGCCCGTTCCTCTTGTCCCATTGCTGGGCCCCCCGAGCAGAGCCTGGTCCATGCTCTGCCCCCTCCCTGCAGGCACTGACAGACATGGGTGAGTCCCCTCTCAGTGTCTCTTCTCCAGGCTGAACAG